>CAAKHF010010042.1:9580-24304 GCA_901007745.1 Hippocampus kuda | reverse complement strand
CTTTGGCTCGATACTCTACATAAGCATCAATTTCCAATCCTTTTCACACGATAACTTTCCATTGTAAGAGAGAGGTGCACTATATATAAAACCTGACCGTGTTAAATCATTTCTGTGATCCTTTTCAATCTCTCACTGTTTGCCTCTCTCTCACTGTTTTCTCCGGCTGATCCGGTTTCCTCCCACTTTCCAAAAACATGCATGGCAGGCTGATTGAACACACTAAATTGTCCTTAGGTGTGAGTGTGAGCGCGCATGGTTGTTCGTCTCTGTGTGCCCTGCGATTGGCTGGCAACCGGTTCAGGGTGTCCCCCGCCTACTGCCCGGAGATGGCTGGGATAAGCTCCAGCACCCCCCGCGTCCCTAGTGAGGATTAAGCGGTTCGGAAAATGGATGGATGGATGTCAAACTATGTGAATTATGACACCGAACAAAAACGGGTGAATGAATGGTGTAATTTTCCGATTTCGTGACAATCTGAACTATTCATAGCAGCCCCATTAAATGATGTATTCATCTGCTGTAAATCAGGTAGTATTGAGATTGTTTGTGTAAAAGACAATTACATAAACTGTTTGTGATATTTCCCGGAACTGAAGTTTTTAAAACACTTTTCCATCATGTTATTCTTTTGCATTGGGTCTTTTTCTTTTTTTTTATTTCTGCTACTGCCTATTCATATTAGCCAATTGTACTCAAGATGTGAACTTTCAGGCAGAAAAGAACAATTAATGAAATATCACTTGGAAAAAGTCAGACAACGAGTAAGCCCATTCGCCCGTGCACAGCACCCCTGGACATTTTGGCAAGCATAAATTACAGCTCCATCTTCTGTGTGTTCGCCACTTACAAGCTGAACGAGACACAATTACAATAAATGTGCTACAGTGGGAAATATGCAAACGGAATGGTTTTCATCTTTGGAAGCAATTATTCCTTTTCATGTCGAGCTTTGTAGTCTACCAGACCTCACCAGTCAGCATTAAGTATGCTCAAAGAGTGAAGTTGAATGACAATAATAACACTTTTTTTTTCTTCCTTAAAAACAATCTTGTCTCATTCTCAGTATGCTGCTACTTAGAAATAGTAAAAACTCACCTCAGAACCACACCTAAGTCACACTTATTGTACATAGAGTGAAATAAACTCCCTGTCTAAACACTAGGGATAAATGCTAAAAGTACAAATAATACGTCCAATAAAGAAGATTAACAAGGACAAATGACAAAGGGAAAGTGACTCTTGAGTAGTTGTCTATGTGGTGTGGATTTTTTATGTGACAGCAGCTTATGAAACTGAGAAGTTTGCGAAAAGTGGCCAGAGCAATGAAACACCAGTTGGTGGGTTCTGGAGGAGAAGCCTTAGGCTTGGGCTCGCTGCCTGTCGGGCTGGATGGGTCGACTGCCAATTCGGTGGCGGCGGGAGCACCAGCGGGACCTGCGTCAGGTTCCTTGCGTCTCTTGGCCCTGTCACAGGGGCTGGAGATGGTGGTGACGATGCCGTTCATTTCGTCATCAAAGTTATGCAATTGGTGGCCATACTGTAGCAAAGTAAATGAGAATGTTAGCTTCGCTTGAAACAACAATAACACGATTATCTTATTGATTAAGTGACGGGCTGACTGACTAACGACTGGTCTACTTTAATGGGAAATACTCTACAATATGTGTGTAGAGTATGTGGCCCCACTACAATCTCAACACAGCATTCTTATTAATATTGCATTTGTAGGATGTGAATTAAGTATTAAAATCCACCCACTTTTAGCCATCTCAGGGCCATTTTGCCACTTGCTGTCGACTGAAAATGACATCACAGTTGCTCAAATGACCAAACCCAGAAAAGTGTGAGCCATGGTTGGTCGTTATTTGATCCCTGATCAACTGTGATGTGATTTTAAGTCAATGCCCGCCCCCTGAGATGGATAAAAACAGGTGCATTTTAGAGCTTAATTCGTATTCCACTGATCCAATATTAATCAGAATGCCGTGTTTATTCTAGTGGAGGCGCACAGAACAAACATATTAAAATAAAGAATATTTTTGACTCGCTTCCCTTTAGGATTTGGGTTGTGAAAAAATAGATACGGTACCTAAAAATGAAAAAAACAACAACAACGCTCGAGCAGAGTATCGAAAAACATCATAATGATCAGTGAACAAAGAGCAACGACCACAACAATGGAAATAATAACAGGAGTGTCTCACCACCAGCATATGCGAGTCGCTGTAAGTGAGGGTGCAGAAATGAGCCACAGCATACTCTATGAGGGCTCCAAAAATAAAGCTGAAGCAGATTCCTAAGTACACATCAATCGCCTTGATGAAACAGTTGGCATTCGGAAGCGACGTGCGAGCTCCCATCATCAGAGTGGTCATGGTCAATACTGTGGTCACTCCTGCCATGGAACACATACACGGTGCACATTCTTTAATAAACAAGATAAGCTAGAAACATTGTGGAAGGATGAGCCCCCCCATTCCAAGCATCTGTGCAATGTCTTGAGCAGAAGCCTGAATTCCCATTCTTTTGAGATCAGATTTTTTTTCTCAATACCATGGCAATGGACCAGTACAATGGAGGTGGATTACTCGAGCCCACAGGATCTTTTATTTGAAAAAAGATCCATCTAGCTTGTCTCCGTTTCACTTCTTGTACATTTTTGCCACAATGTCTTTGCCTGGTAGCTTAGATTCTGGATTTAATTTTCCTTAAAATGAAGAAAAAATACAAATGTATCTGTACAACTTTGAAAAAATGCCAAATGTTAGAAAAAGAGACAGTAAAACACAGTTACTCCCAACCACTGGTCGTTCTAGACAATTTTGCCTGGGGTGGTAAGGGGGTAGCAGAAGGTTCAGGAGGGCGAATATTATAACATGCACACACACACGCACACACACACACGCACACACACAATCATTTCTAATTTAAGTTTCATTTTCTGCATTCCCTGGCATATTTTATGCATGTCATGTGATGTTGAGCAGTAAACCAGTCTGTGTAGGCTATGCAATAACAATTTTCACCGAGGGATCTCGCAATTATTTTGCTCGTCAATTAGTTACCGATAATATCTGTAATAAGTCGACAAATCAGATCTGATGTAAATTGCAGCATATCGCACCAACAAGCAGCTGCCGTTACATAACCATCATTTGCATGAAGCCTAAATTCTTTTCGGTATCCATCCCTCCATTATCTGAAATGCTTATCCTCACAAGGTAGCTATCTTCGGGCAGTTGGTGGTGTGCACCCTGAACTGGTTGCCAGGCAATCGCAAGGCTCACAGAAACAACCACCGATTTATACTCGTAAACAGACCAAGAAACAATTTAGAGTGTTCCATTAACCTACCACACATGTCTTTGGAATGTCAGGGAAAACCAGAGCACCCGGAGAAAACCCATGCTGGCACAGGAAGAACATGCAAACTCCACACTGGAAGGCCAGAGCTTGGAGTCAAACCCTGGACCTCTGTGCTGTGAGGTGGACATGCTAACCGGTTGAGCATCGTAATGCCATTCTTTAAGGTACCAGTATGTACAAACTAAAAATTAAGATGATATGACATTCAACTTCTTTCAAACTTTGGATCATGGACCAGGATTCCTGAAATGTTGGTGCTATTTAAAATCAAAGGTGATACTGTGGCCTGAAAACATTTTTAGGGACTAAGGTTTAGTGAATTATAACATGGAGCCAAAACTACTGAATACACTTTGCACACTTGTCCTTTGAATATTATGAAATTAATGATAAATATATAAATAAAATCTTGCACATAGTTCACTCTTCTCAGGTATCAAGCATTTGTTTACATGTATAAGACAGTGAAATCATGAGTAAAACGTGCAATAAGCATGTGCTAAAGAAAATTAGAATAAACATATGCACTGGTTTTTATTTTATGTTTTTCGTGACCTTAATTTATTTAAAACATTTTGCTTTGCTTCATAGGATGTATAATTTAAAAGCATCGCTAGACTCGCAAAGCATCACTGGGCCTTCTTTCCTCACCCCCAGCGCATCTGCAAATGTGTTTACCAAAAGCAGACGAGATTTTAGCCGAGCTAAAAGGAGGTCTATTGTGCAGGACAGGTCATGCCACGTGATTTTAGTGATTTGATTGAGGCGGAGGCAGACGAATTTGTCTGTGGTGGATTTCATTCATAAATATGAGGCCAGCGTGGGACAATCTCTCTGAATCTTTATAGAAATCAATTCATTGAATGAATTACAAATATTAGCATCTTCAAAATATTTCCACACTGTCAAGCACGGCCTACTCGGGTGTATGCTGACTGCCTTGATTTTAAGGAAAATGAGGGATGCCTTCACGATTGGCCGAGAACAGGCTCATTTCACAACGACACGCTACAGCACAAAAGCACTCTGTTGCTCCCAATTGGAGCAAGACGCCAAAAGAAAGAAAAGTCCACCCATGTGCAGTGTGAATCTGCTTTGTGCTAGACTTGCGCTGTGAATGAAAACAGGATCCTTGGTTTTATGTAATTGTTCTAAATTGTTTGCATTGTGTAAAATGCAATGTGTTGTTGTGATGCTGTACGTAATTCTAAGACATGGTTACATGCTTCTCTGCTTATAATTGAAAAACGGTGTACTTTCCTCATGTGTTGTATTGTTAAGCATAATATAATATATGCTCGGGAACTTGTGTTTTTACACATTCATTACTTGTGACTGGTACATACCTATACAAATTCTTGCGGGAACAGAGGACAGGGAAATCCAGAAGGAGACCCAAGAAAGAACCACCAATAGGCTTGATGGGACATATGTCTCCAGGATGAAGTACAGAATGCTCCTCTTCAGCTCAAAGTGGAAGACCAGCTTGGGGTAGTGACCTTTGAGACAAAAGGCAGCAAGCATGCCAATCTCTTTAGCAAATACTTTTAATATAACAATTGAGTACCTCTGGGCAAGCAGCAGCTTCATCTTTGTGAAGGGCTTATGTGTTTGTTATTTATTAGGGCGTTTACATGGAAAACACGTCTCTACTTACATTTTCTCGTTAAAACATTTCTTCCAGAACCAATTAATTTTGTAAGTAGAGGTACTATATATATATATATATATATATATATATATATATATATATATACAGTATTAACTTTATAGTTTGAGCATTGCGAGTCCCAGGGACTCGCTGATCAGAAAAGTATTAGTCCCATTATGCATTTAGAGAGTCCCAAATTTCGAATTCTGAAATGGTCTACTTATTCAATTGCATATGATAATAACACAAACAACAACAATATACTGTACATTGATAATAGGTTTATTCCTTATAAACAAATGCTGCAGAAATTTTAATAATTCAGGCATACAAGATTGGCTGAGAAATAGGTTCTTAGTTCATCCCATGGTTCAGTCTTTGAGTTCATAAATTCTCCTCTCTTTACTCTGCTTCCAATGTTGCAAGGCTTTCTCAAAGTCAACTTATTATCGCAAAAATCTATCCCACTTTAGCTGCATCCTTTGTGATATCTCTGCAATAAACTTTCGCAACACTTGTTTTAACGTTACACAACTTGGCAATCGTCTGCTTCATACGAGGTGAAGCCCGATTTCGCCAATCTCATCTCGCGAGAACGGAATTCTCGTCACGCGAGATCAAAATAACAATGGCGGCGATGGTCAAACCGCGTTCGCAGCTGGAAAAAAAGATTTACCGAAGTTTTTTTGTTTTGACTGAGAAATTTCCTTGCGTCCCAAAAACACACATTATTTGGAACTGTGCGTCCCGCGGGAAAATTATGCGTCTCGGACGCAGGACGCAGAGGGAACGAGATGGCTGTATATTATATATATGAATGTGTGTGTGTGTGTGTGTGTGTGTGTGTGTGTGTGTGTGTGTGTGTGTGTGTGTGTAAATGTACACGCACACACACACACATCCATTTTCTGATCCGCTTATCCTCTCAAGGGTCGCGGGGCGTGCTGGAGCCCATCCCAGCTGTCAGGAGGCGGGGGATACCCTAAACTGCTTGCCAGCCAATCGCAGGGGACACAGAGAAACAACCATCCGTGCTCATACTCACACCTAGGGATAATTTAGAGTGTTCCATTAACCTGCTACATATATTTTTACAATGTAGAAACCGGAGTACCCGGAGAAACCCCACGCAGGCACGGGGAGAACATGCAAACTCCACGCAGGAAGGCCGAAGCCAGAATCGAACCCTGCACCTCTGCACTGTGAGGTCGATGCGCTAACCAGTTGGTCACTGGGCCGCGTAATAATATTATAATTATTATTATAATTATTATGATGATGATAAATTCGATCCCTTTCCCATTACGACCATTAAAATGTTGCCATCATAGTTACCAGTTTCATAGATAGCCTCTGACACCGAGGTGTAGTGGTCCTCCACTGTGTACTGCGCGAGTTGAAGAGTGTCGAGGCCACTGACAGACTCATTTCCTCTGGTCCAATAGAACATGACATCATTGATGTTGTAACCCCCTATGGAACGAGAGACCAATGGAAGTGAAACTTTTTTTTTTCGGGAACATTGCACAAAATGAATTTTACAAGAGGTATGTCAGTAGAAATTAATCACTTGCCTTCAACAGAATTCATCAAATAAGCACACTAGGATATCACCAGGATTGGAGCAGAATCATCCTTTTGAACACAGTGCAACGCATTCTTGCTCAAGTGGAGCTGCAATTTTTGCATTCACAGCTTTTGTTCTCATACGACACAGCAAAGCTGTTATTCATACAAGGTACTGTGGAATGCAGCACTGCTGAGGACACTTTGGAAAGTGAATTCACTGTGCTCCACCCACGGTGAGGTTATTATGGGGATAACAAGCTGGAGATGGCGTAATGTCCCTTTTAAAAGAGTAAAAGAACGAATTCAAAACTCCTTGCAAATGCTAGTTTTAAAAGAATGTGTTCCCCTTAAGGAGGATGCTACATTAAAATCATTGTGCTTTCGTCGCAACACTGAATGGACAAACTGAAATGGACAAACTGTGTCAGAACGTCAACCAAGCATTGAAAACATTGTCACTGTTTAATGCATTCTAGCCGCAGTGGAAACAGAATATTCTCAGTGTCACAAAACTAACACAGTTTGACTTGGTGAAGATTGCATGACTGTCTGTGTCCTACGTGTTGTGTTGTGTTATTTTTGTTATTTTGACTTCAAAATGGCGCCGCGAGAGTGGCTGCCTTTCCAGCAGCTCCTATATTTTGTTGTTCTACTTCTTCCTTTCATAACTTTGCTGCTGTGAATTGGGAATTTCTCCATTGCGAGACTAATAAAGGTTTTCGTATAAATACAGTCCAATAGGAATGGTCACATAAATGCATTCATCGTATAAAACTTCTGATAAAAGGCCTCACTCTTTCCTCATACAGACCACACGAATCATGCATATTGCACTTGACCCCAGAGAGTTTTGGTAACCCAGATGAACCTTTGGAAAACAAAAACAAAAACATGTCAAATGTATTTGTTTTATAATATTGCGCAACAAACAACTGTGGCAAATGCCGACTTTCACTACTTTGGGAGATTTTCAGCTTAGAGCATCACTTTATTAGTCAAAATTCATACGATATTACATGAGTCAAAACTGAGCACTGTTATAATTGGGTTTACATGATACAGGGTTAGCTGATGTTGTGGCTAGTTATTTGTACCTCACCGAGAAGTAACAAATTTGATTAAACGTCATTGGTGTACTTCCTATATTCTTCACCAGAGGGTGCAAGGCATGGTTAAAAGGACCATTGCCGTAATCATCCTCGCCTCACTTTAATGACTTGTCATCTCTGCATGTATTATTTGATTTATTATTGATTCTGTCAATAATTAACCACAGAAGCCCCGCATAAGAGCAACAGTTCAACTTCTATTTGTTGTTTCTGAACAACAATGAAAAAAGTGCTGTACAGTATAATATTTATGCCCATGTTCCCCAAAACTGAAATACCGCACGACTCAGGATCAAATGATTCCCCAATGTAAATTACAGCAAATATCACAGCTGACACATCTCCTCACACATTGCTGTCAGAAACCGTTAAATATTTTAACCGCGATCCCAAACTAATGCTCAGCACCCTCCCACAGTGACAGCATACTCTGCTATCAACTGATTTCTTTGCCTCCATCTTCACACTGGGAGATATGGAAGACATAGAAGAGAATGAGGGCGAACCGAAAGTAAGAGGGAGGTCTCAGTAAATCGAGCCAGAAGATCAAAGAGAAACTTGAGGGAAAAGCCAAAGACAGCGGCAAAAGGTGCAGATATTTGGCTGGGAATTATTGAGGCAGCGGAGGAGGGAGCCATCATCCTTTCAGCTTCAACCTCCAGATGTCTTTCTGTCTGTTAAGGGGGATTGTAACTCCTTCTTTTTCGTTTCTTTTCACTATGTTTCCTTTCATTTCGGCTCTAATGGCTTGGTTGGCTTGTGGCAGGGACCGGAATGGTCTAAGCCTGTATGGCTTACTGTCATTTAAAAGCACGGCATCAGCGAGGTGGCGGAAAACGCAGAAGGGAGTCTGTTTCTCATCTCACAGTCATTGCATCACAAGATTTTGTTATAAAGATGCTCCTGCTGCCTTCTTGATAAAAACAAAATCATGAAAAAAAATCAATAAGTTACACCAGGGCTCACCAACATTTGGAAACCAAGAACTGATTGATGCAAACCGCTAACAACCTGTTAAACACTTTATAAGTGTTTTTATAAGAAATAAGTGTTCTCAAATTACCTTCACTTACATCGTATTTTGATTAATTAATTCTTTAATGTGAAGACACCGATGTTAATGATGTCTCACAATAATTATCAACGACAGTTAGGAGCGAGATAATCGTCATCATAAGCAACACGATTTCTATAAATCATCATCGCATAGTCCCATCACTGCTGAGCTATTTTTATAACAGGCCTTTAGACGACTCATGCGGTCCTTGGGGATGACCTGGTGCCCACGGGCACCATGATGGTGACCCCTGGATTGCACCAACTGATTGTGACTTGCTATGCTTTGCCCCACTTATTGTTGTACACACACAACCATAAGAAAACGCGGTGCCATCATCACAATTAACAATGACCAAAATATCTTAAGTAGCAATACATCGTGAACAGCATGAATGCCAAAATAGAGCCAAACTATCCTCATCAAGCGGGAATGTGGGACAGTTAGGATATGTGTCACGGCAGCGTAAAAAAAAAAATACAACGTGAGTAAAAATGCAATGCAATGCTCGGTGATGTATACACACTGTGTCTGTCCGAGCAATAGAAGCAAGTTCTATGAAAAACACACGCTGTTAATCTAAACTACAACAAATGTATCGACAGTTACAGTACATATTTTCTAAATATGCTGCAGTAGTGGTGTCTCCATCATTAAATAAGCGAATAATCTCAGATAACATCCAGTAAAATAATACTGAGGTTCACCTCATAGAAATCAAAGGTGGGAAAGGTCAGCCCAGGCTAACTGAAACATATGTTGTGTTACTTAGTAGATTTATTGAATTACAGTTTTATCGCTTCCTTGTGTTTTATCACAGTCCAAAGTTGAAACTGGAGTTATACATATGCAAATATATATATATAAAGGGTTAACCTTTTTAAGGACAGCGGTTACGACAGTCGACATCTTATCAGGTTATCATTATTTGTGAATAACAGGGTTAAAGACAATTACGTTTCAATGCAAGAAAAAACATGAACTATTCCTAAAAGGGTGAACTGCAGAGAAGGCTACAGAGCTGAGGCCAAGAGACAGAAAGAGGAGGTTCTTACAGCTCTCCAGTTGTAGCGTGCAGGTCTGCTTGTCCATTGGGTACTTGGTCAGATCCATGTTACAGGCCACAGTGGTGGTAATTCTGTGGGACATGAACGTACCAGTTAATTAATTCAATGTTGACATTGAAAAAGATAATGCTAGAATTTATGTAGTCAGTTATTGGGGGCTGTCATGATCATGTTTTCCCCCTTTTTGTTTGCAGTATCTTTGGAGAGGGTTGGTGGGTGGGAGTCTTCTGTGATTAATTGAATTACACAAGAGAACTGCTCACTTGTGTCTTTCTCCTCTAGCCACCGTGCCACAATTTCTGACTTTGCCAACATATCATAAGTACGCTAATGCCATCATCAAATTGATGACATGGAAGCATCTGACAAAAATGGATGCAATATGTCGTATATACAGTGTAAGAAATGTGTTGATCTAAATATTTTTACATTAAGGCGTAGGGCCGCACGATGGTAGACTGGTTAGCACCTTGTTTGTCTATGTGTGCCCTGCAACCACTTGAGGGTGTACCCCGACTACTACCCAAAGACTGCTGGGATAGGCTCCAGCACACCCGCGACCCTCATCAGGATAAGTGGAAAATGGATGCATGGATGGATTAAGGCATAGAAATTAATCTGTAACAAGGAAGTGGCAAGTCTGAGCTTGTACACACATTTGAAAAAAATCGACACATGCCAGCTTTTTGTGATAGGATGGCAGCAAGATAAAACATTTCCAAATGTTTTTCAGCATGAATGTGGCCTATAGCATGTAACGAGAGGCTATGAGTACAAAATTAACAACTGAAATAATGTTGTTGCACAAGTTTGTTAAACCTCCTATAACTGGGGATGTGGCCGTACTCAGAATTAACTAATTACATTCACAGTCTTGTTAGATGATGGTCCTCACACACCGTTTAACATGCCTCAAATAAATAAATAAATAAATAAATAAAGAACAGATAATATAGTTGGCTCTGATTGAAATGTTTGATGAAAATCCTGTCATGGAGAAATTATAGCATCACATTAACATCTTATACTTAAAACTGAGGCTGCATAAACCATTAAAGGAGGTGCAAGACTTTTGGCAAGTTATTTGACTATCGGTTTAGTCCCCTTTTAAGCAGGGACCACCACAAAGAGTTACTTACATGATACAGTGTGTTTGGCACACTTTCTACCCTGGATGTGTAAACTTCCGCTACGGACTGGGTGTTTAATTAGTGTGACAACAATTTCCAGGAAAGAAAATCATCCAAGCCATGCTGCATGTCACGTTTAAAACAACGGGCGGGTGGTTTGTGCAGCAAACTACCAGCGGTGCCTCAAGCGTGTCGCTATAGGTTCCTGAAAATGAAAGCAGTAGCACGGTCACTTTGTTTGCTGTTGTGTGAGATTGAAGATTTGATCAGTGCTATTGCTTTTCGGGTGCTGTGTTTTTTTTCTTGTGATTGGTTAATTCTGAACACAACCACATGAGCACTTGTGAAATCGCATTACCTCAGTTATTTATTGTGACTTCAACTCTCAAAAATATGTTTTGGTTTTGTTATTGTATGGTGGCCCGGTGGTCCAGTGGTTAACGCGTCGACCTCACAGTGCAGAAGTACCGGGTTTGATTCCAGCTCCGGCCTCCCTGCGTGGGTTTTCGCCGGGTACTCTGGTTTCCTCCCACATTCCAAAAACATGCATGGCAGGCGGATTGAACACTCTGAATTGTCCCTAGGTGTGAGTGTGAGCGTGCATGGTTGTTTGTCTCTGTGTGCCCTGCGATTGGCTGGCAACCAATTCTGGGTGTCCCCCGCCTACTGCCCGAAGACAGCTGGGATAGGCTCCAGCTCCCCCTGCGATTCGTGTGAGGATAAGCGGCTCGGAAAATGAATGAATGAATGAATGTTGTTATTGTTCAGCTCGGTCCCATTTTTTCACATCACTAAAATCCAGCATTGCAACAGCAACACATGAGGTACACATTGTGTGTTGGACGCCTGTGATGATGGAGCCATATTTTGATAATATCTCATCTGGCTCCAAATTAATAGCAGGATTGCGTTCCCAAATCTATTGTAACTGTAAAGGTTATTTCAACCTTAATTTGTGATTTTAACACAGACCCTTGATTGTGAATGAATCCCTCTGACATTGCTTCATTAAATCTCACCTCTAAACGGCTCGACTGTGCCTACATCTCAGTGCTTTCTCATGTAATCCCTTAGGCCAAGTGTTGAAACATTTACCAAAGCTCTCACACCTCACACTGTCTCTTTTCTCAGCCCCATTTCCCCGAGGTAGCCATTCCTCTTCTGACTATCCTTTTTGTCCTGTTTCAATCCCACTAGCCCGACTCTCGAACCACTATCCCACTTCACATCTCGGTGGTCTCAGTGAAGCCCAAGGACCTTTAGAGCACAAAATACATCAAGAAGTAAATAAATAACATTGCACATGTTGGCAACACAACAAACTCTCCTCACAGTGGCACGTCATCCATAATGAGAGACTGAACTGAGCGGGAATACCCAACTCAATTTTACCACAGCAAGATGCTCACGCTAATTCATTCCTCCTCCCCAAAGCTGACATTAACAATGGCGGAGATGTCTCTGTGTGAAATTTACCCTCTTTTCCGACACTTTATTGTTGTGAACTGCTGAGGTCAAGCCCCTAGAACATACCTATGGTGAGGCAATATAATTCAGGTCTATAGAGTTTCTCTTGTGGAATCTATGGACACTGGAACATCCAAGTCAGTTAACGTATACCAAATAAATATGGCAAACCCGATAATCAGTCTAAACTCACTGGCTCATGTAAAATATTGCAATTTATAATCTCAACCCAAGATCCAATCGATATGCTCAATGAATGTATTTTGCATCAAGGTAATATTCACACAGCAATATGCTTCGAATATGAAAACTTCGATATGTTGATAGCCTGAAGCTTTTTCTATCAACAGATCACATGCTTTCCCTATGCTTCAATCCATCGGTAGCGGTATTGACTTAAATCCCTGCTCGATAATGACATCATCAACCCTTGTTACTTTGTGGGCTTTAGCCAATTTCTTCTCCCTTCCAGCCTTTACCCCCCCTCATGACTTTGCATTGCTTCGTAAAGCAGAGAGCAGACCCAACAACCAATAACCCGGCAGCTACGTGCTTTATCTGACCTCAGCGCATAAAGGACGGTCCCATTTGGAAAGATGCGGATCAGTCTGTTCTCCACAGTGATGTCATGAAGAAAAGATTTCTTGGAGTCCACAATGAAAGTGTCAGGCACCCAAAGGAGCTCCACAAGCCGCCCGTCAAGGCTCAGGCTCTTGTTGCCTTCAAACACCAAACGCTCGTCTGTCCAGCGCTGCCGGAGGAATATGGTGGCTGTGTAGTCCTACAAGATTGAGGTCCAAAGGTTAGAACAAAACTAATGGACTGCTTTACCAAAATATGCTGACAGACAAGCAATGTTTTTGCTAACGATGACATTCCTGTGTAGTTTTTTTTTATTGGTGGCAATGCATCAAGTCCCTGAGCTGCTCTATGCCTCAAGCATTTGAAACAGAACACGTTGCATCGAGTCAGCAATTTAGCCTCTACGTTTGAGAGAACACAGCAGGGTCCAGGTATCGTGGGTTGCTTTGTGTATATCAGTACTACAACTTCTGAGAAGTGTTAATGACCTTCGAGCTTCCCACTGTGTTTGTTCATTGCCCATCAAAGAGCATGCTGCTAATGTGAGTAAGCAAATGTTCAGGTAATTGTTTTACATTCATGGGTAGAATGTGATTTGTGTGGCTTTTGAAGGGCTTGACGGTGGCAGGGCAGCAGACTCGAAGGGGTTGTGACAGACTGTCACTTTTACTCTATTATTTGGAGGGTATGATAAGTTAGTTTAAATTGTAAAGGTCAGACCCACAAAATTACAGAAGAGAAATGAATCACTTCGCTAACATCAATTAGATTTGGAAACTCATGATGGATTATACTGTTGATATTCCCATTGGGCAATTGTAAGCAACATGGGTGCTTATGGAAACAAAAGTTAAAAATAAAAGCATGCAATGTTATTAATAAATAGACGAAATAAATGTTTTTTTTATGTTTTTTTTTAATGTGATTTATTTGGGCACCTGTTTTCAATTGGAAATGAGTTGATAAAAAACAAAGGAGGAGTGGTCCTCTGTTTCTGATGTGATTGACATTTCATGGTTACGAATGTAACAATATGTTGTCACATGCAAGAGAAGGTACACTAGTGTCCTGTCTTATTGTTTCTATTTGATTATTTTATATTCATGGCCAAGAAGTGTTTTTCAGATAATGTGCTTTACTGCATTAGTATAGGTGAGCGTCGATGGCTCTCCTAATTGTTTTAAGTTGTAAAAAAAATAATCCATTCATCTTGAGAACGTGATTTTTGCACATCTGATGTGTCAGCCATCACAATAAAAGATTGCTTGAAAATGAAAATTAATCTTCCACTCAACGTCTCGATCTGATGAGCTGATTGACCTTGAAATGCCCGTTTGCGCCTACTTTGGCTATTCAAATTTGCTGAACATAGGCAGAAATTGAAAACATAAAGCACCCCAAATTAGCTCACTGCTGTGAACTTTTCAGGCGACGTAAGAAATTAGGAATTCTTGTGAGACCGAAACATCTGTTTCATCAGATGTGGGGGTGGCTGATATTGGAGAATTTCCCAGCTCATGGACTGGCATGGTCTGCGTTTGTGACATTTGTTGGATGCATGGCCAAATTTACACACTGAATGTTGGAAGGACTTCTCCAGTCAAAGTTAAGTTCTGTCCCTAGTGGAAATCACTGCAGTTCTTACATGAAATCCATTATTTTTAAGTTTTTGTCCCGTTACCCCCCTACCCCCCCCCCCCCCCCCAAAAAAAAAAACTAAATC
>CAAKHF010010037.1:11356-43003 GCA_901007745.1 Hippocampus kuda | reverse complement strand
AAAATGTGGGATTTTTTTCTGCCTGTCAGCTGGAGGCAGCTGACAACATAGTGTTAATCAACTAACTGTATGATGGTCCACATGACTTTGCCTGCTCTAGTTGAGGCTGTAGGCTGCAAAAAAAAAAAAAAAAACCACACACAAAATACTAGCTTAAAATAGATAAAGAATGATGTAGTCTCTCTGCAGTACTTTGATAAAGTTGCTGTCAGGCAAAAATGGTCTAGCGCTCCTCGTTTGATGATTTTAAAAATTGTTCCCCTCCGTGTTCTGCTGAAGGAATGCGGCAACAACCAACGGAAGCATGCTTTGTCACACCTTCCTATAGCCAGCATCTCGACTGAATGACGTTCAAAACGGAGCTTGTTCAACCTCTGGCTTTGACCCTGGTCGTCATGGTAACAAAATCAATATTTACCACGGTATCTGAGTATCTGAGGTGGTTTTGCAACGTTCTGTGGGAACCCTTCACTCGGTCCTTTTACCGTTAATACTCACTGTAGTGTACTAACAGTAACGACCAGAAGACGATATTCTCGGTTACGCTCTTTATTGGATGCCAGGAAGATCGAGACATGGTCGTGGAGCCTTTTTCTGTGAGATTGCGGAAGAAGGTCGAAACTGTCCAGCATGGTTTCTACTCTTTATACTCCCTGAGGTGCCCGCACCCAGGAGGGTCGCTCTGCCTAGTGTGTTTGCATATAAATGACTCCACAGTCTTCGCTGGTTCCGACTAGATATGTGGGCCAGGGAGCAGAGAGATTAGGGACATGCTGAGCCAGGAGAAAAGGTCACAACAACAAAACGCCCTAGGTCAAGTCACCTAATTAGTTGTACCGAAAAGGCCTTATCAAAAACAGGGTGCAAGTGAGTACCGTATTTTCCACACACCTAAAAGCATAAAATGTTCTCAAAAGTCAACAGTGCACCTTATAATTCGATGCGCCTTATTTATGGATCAATATGATGATGTCTTGGACGTCACATTTTAAAGCGCTGTGTTACAGCTGCAGCGGTTTTGAAAGCTTGATATAAATAAAGCTGCATCGTATTGTATTGTATTCCCTTTAGCATAGCTCCATCTAGTGGATGCATGAGGCAACCACAGCCACTATTGTGGCTTCTATTCTATGCGCCTTTTTATGCGGCGCGCCCTATAAATGAAAACAGTTTTGAAAAAGGCCATTCATTGAAGGCGCGCCTTATACTCCGAAGCGCCGTATAGTGCGGAAAATATGGTACTTGAGAATCGATGCTCATTCCAGCAAGACAAGAAATAGGGTGGATAAAGTGTGCTAAAATGTTGATCCTTGCGGTATTTTGACGTGTACAATATTAAAACAACTGGGAACTGTTATTAAATGGTGAACAAAATACATATAATGTCTGCTTTGAGCAAATCACCTGTCCCTTGAAACCAAATTGCTTTTTTCCTTGCTTCTTTCTTTCATCTTGTTGCTCTACTCTATCAGAAAGTCAAGTTTAAATTTGATTTTTTTTTTTTCCCCACCAGGCACCAATCCCTGATAGCTGAAGAAACACCATGCAGGCTGTCCCGCTGTGCTTAATACAACATCTGTGCCTCACACTCACTTGGCATCTTGCAATCTTTTAAGCAATCACACGAAGAAGAGAAGTTGTTTCAATAAGTGGGTTACATCAGTGATGTAATATTGCCACGCTTGCGAAACACAGTCAGACTCCTTTCAAGGAATTAAAAGAGTTGACGAATGAGAAAATAGGGCATGCTTGAACATGGCACTCTTTCGATATACAGTATAATGTTTGATTTGGTTTTATTTTATGTGTCCGTTTTTAAGTCAATTTCAACACACTGTGGGATAAAAGGCACCAAGGAATACATGAAAAAAAAACAGTTTTCAAATTTTAAGTGTGTTTTAATATGATTAAATTAGTTTACAGCATGTGCGAGGCTTAAAACTCTTACAAATATTTTTTAAATGGTCGCTCAACATTGTAGATTTTCACCTACTGTGGGTGCATTAGTGAACCCTGCAATAAATGGGGGTTCGCTGGATTGCAATGATAAATTTGAATATGAGCAACATGATGATGATGATAATTATTATTATTATTGTAAGTTTTAGTAGTAGCATTTCAATGAGTGCCCTCATTATATTGCTGTAAAAATGATTCAATTGTACTGCATGGTCACTTTGTTTCTTCAAAAACAGCAACAAAAAAAAGTTGCCTCTGCAGATTTTGCAATCAACATGAATTCATTGCAATGTGTTTTACAAGTGACATGATTCCAGAGTGAGGAACATGAAAGATGCTTGCAATGTTTTGATGCAGCTGCACTTTCGCCTCGTCCGTCGTGTTGACAGCTGCTCACTTCTGCGCATGCCCAAGAACTTCAGGGGAGAGATTAAATTTTTTTTTTTTTAAAAATCCAAGATAAAACAATGTCAATCCTGAAATCGTTTCTATTTTTTCTGCGGCGCATGAATGCATCCCACTGTTATGAAGTGAAACATTAAATGTATTTTGCTGTGACCTCTGACACAAATGCTTTTTTATAGCAATTGATTGAAGAAGTCCAACCTCTGATCAAGTGCCTAGTTTTCTTGTCAGCAAAAAAATGTTCAAAAGTCAAAACCAACGTAAAGTACAGATGCAGTGCATTCATCCAACAGCAACCACATCTATGTTTTGTTAGGAGACCGTATGATGTGTTATGTCCTCATTGGCGAGTTGGAGCTAGCGTACACCCTGAAAAGGTCGCCTGTCACTCACAGGGTGCATATGGACAAACAAACATGCATACTCACATTCATGCATATGTGGGCATAAATTAAAGTCACAGGGGACATCACTGCATATAATGCTGCATTCAAGGAAGGTGGGAAGTCAATTTATCCCACTCGAAATGTCCCAGTTCCGACCTTAAAGTGTTTGTGGGGAATGTAAACAACAAAGATGGCTGATTCCAATAAATTGTTTATTAATCTGGCTCATCACAACACATTTTGATCTTCAGCAAACCTAATAATTTCAATCAAGAAATACTTTATCATCAACGCATTTCATTATTTTCACCACAAAACTTCCTGCAGGGAGATAGCGGCATATCTTCATGCAGTCAGTATAAATCACATTGTGTTAGGTGAAGTTATTTCTAATAACTATGTTAATGTAAATAAATAAACCTAAATATTGTATATGTTTAAAATCTTGTCAATTATGTTTTCCAAAATTATGTTATCCCCCATGCCAAGGCAAGGGGATTTTTTTTTTAAATATTTTTTTAAATGCTCAAGATGCTCTCAAACGTAATCAGCATTTAGGGCAACTTTTTAGTCATCCCAGAAATGCTTTAAAACACTTTAAATTCACCAACATATGGTGACACAGATGCCATAAATCAATCAAAATATGTCCTTTTTTTATACCACTAGCACGTTACAGCATGTAAAAATAGCTCCTACCTTATTCAAACGTATCCAAATGAGCAAATGAACACCTTTGCATGCACCTGTCCATTCAATCAGTGACGGCAAAGCATTGTGGGTAAATGTCCTGCTTTCAAAATAGAGGTCCAGTGACAAATAACTTACAAACGGGAAATAAATGTTTGTTTGTTTGTTTGCTTGTTTTTTTAATGACTTTTTGGTGAGTGATTTGAAACTGTTACTGCTGCAATACCTTCCGTATGTTTGTGTTTTTGTTCGCAGCAGGGAAAATAAAAGAACCACATGTGATTGAATTTGCAGTTAAAAGGGCCAATATTTGACTGGTAGTTTTCACGGTCTCTCATGATTTCCTCACATTAATGGTGGAGACGGAGAACTAAAAGGACAATCGGGACATCAGTCTGAAACGTGCCTTTTTTTTCCCTATTTTTTTTGCTGGATCGGCAGAGCCATCATACGCAGCAGGAAAATGAACGATTCCATGTCCAACAAATTTGGCACAAGGTTGAATTGCAAAAATTGCATTTGTTCAGCGCGGCGCTAAATGCCTGCTGCTGACGCTCAGCATGAAGCACGTTCATCTCTCCCACGCTTGTGTGCAAAGTCAGGGCGCAGACAGCCACAGCAGGTGCATATTCGGTTGACCCCTGTGTGCCCAAAAGCCCCCCGAAGCTCACGTTATCTCCATCTTCCATTTGTGTCCCATTTGAACAGCTCTCATTTGTCTCAGTGCCTCTGATTTATGAAAGTGCTGCTATGACCTATATACAGTAGTAAAGGCCATTTAAAAGGCGTGTGTGTGCATACAATTATGCATCCCGCTGTGTTCATCCCCGGTGGGTCTCCTGTGCGTGTGGAAAACGTGAAAGTCTACCGTGTGCAGGTCCCTGATGGGGAGGGGGTGCTCTCCGGTATGTGTCTTGAGGTATATGCTGACCCTGATGTGTCACTTCTGGTTATCGCGATGACCACATAACCGGTGGACCACCATGAATCACTCAAAACACACAAACCTTTGCAGCCCCCCCGCCTCCCCTTTACTCTTTACTGTACCACCGCCCTTTACATCCATCCTTGTGACATTCTCCTCCTGGCAAGTCTATAGGCTCCACTTTATGGCACGAAATCCACAGGGCAGGAAAACTTTGTCCAACAGTTGTCACATTGTACAAACATCATGTGGGCGCGCGCGTGTCCATTTTCCCAAGCGCCAACTTGACCTCACACAATTTGCATTTTAACAACACGGTGGCCTGCCTTCAGGTCGAGTACATTAACCTTTTCGAAAGACTTTTGTGCAGCCATTTTTACTGGAGCACACACACAATTGTGGCAGAGTGTTTATTAGAGGTCAAGAAATTAAAAAAAAAAATAGGTTGACAAACTGGAGGATTTTTTTTTTCTTTGACAATCACTTGAAAATATCTCAGCTTTATCTACCCTATCTATTGATTAAAGACGTGAACAAGTGCTTCATTATGTAATAATCTACATCTTTTTTCCCTCCCAAATCGACATTCATATTAAGTACACTTATGGAAATTTGAGCTACCTTTATAAAGTAGAAAAAAACCCCTACTTGTAACAAGTATCCTAACAATAAATAAATATCAGAATGACAAACATTCCATCTGTACTAGGTCTCCGAACATGAAAAAAGACCGCTTTTCGCTCAGAGCACGCAACATTTGATAACTTTAGAGGGCAAAACAACCTCCATTTCTGACAATGATTTGTATTTTATATGAAATTAAGAATGCTCTAAAATGGATTGACATGAGGGCTGCTGGGTTACAATCAACACACACTCAGGTACATAGTTTTCTTTTTCCCTCCCACACACACTATGCTTCACATGGTTAAAAAAAAAAAGACAGCACTCTATTTTGCATCCTTTGGAACCTAAATAAATAAGAACAATTCACAAGAGGGAATTGACCTACAGGTTTCGCTCGACAAGCTAGTGGTGTAGTCGAGATCAGTCACAGACTTGAGAGATTGTTTCAGAACTCACTAAAAGAGTAAACATTGATCATGACCATTATATTGCCCGAGAGGATCGCGTGTGTGTGTCCACAAATCTGAAGTAAGAGGGCAGGAGGGTGACTTGAAATAAAGTGGCCCAGCTTCGTCATCACATTAACATGATGCTTTCCTTAAAATGGCCGTGGTTGAATTTTGAACTGCAGGATGATCATCGAACTGTATATATATACAATGGCAAAAAGAACAAAAGGCAGCCAACCGCTAGCGCCTTCAAGCAACCCGGTTAAATCCTCCTTCAAAAGAAATGCATAATAGGAATTAAAGTTTCCTTCAGGGTGTGCTTTAATGCTTATGGTCCATGATGCGATGCAATGCAATGTGGGAGGCGCACATCCATGCGCACTTGACTCTTGCCGAGATGGAAGCCATTCAGGAGCCCGTCGGAGATGAAAACCCCTTCATCAAAGTGTCCAAAAAAACATTCAAGTATACATTTCAAATGTGCAGGGGGAAATACTAGAAGAATGGCTCTTTTGGTTCTCTTCACTTCCTGCTCTTTCTTCATTCTGGTCCACAGTGTCACACTGATGATGTCACTGGAGAGTGGGGAGGTCACCTGATGACGCCGAACACTTGCCCTGTACAAAAGATATACAAGCTGAAGTTGAGTCCCACTGCAGGTTGAGCCATAAGTCTCTTCGGCCGAGAGGTCAAACTTGGAATGTGTTTTCAGATGACAGGGCGAGCCATTTTGGAGGCCTGGCAAACACATATGATGCTGTTCATTAATGCGTTCTCACGGGTTACGATAAAGGATTTCAAAACACACAAATACACTGGAACCTCAATACAGTGGTACACTGTGACTTGAGTGCAACAACTCCCGCTCGTCATGTCATGGACCTTGGTATGAAGTGAATATAAAATGTCTACACACCCCTGTTCAAATGCCAGGTTTGTGACGTTTACTTCCAAAAAAAAAAAAAAATGAGAGCGAGAGAGACCAAAAGAAATATTTTTCTACCATCAATATGACTTATACTTGGTACAACACAGTTGTAAAAAAAATACAATCGATTCAAGAGAGGAATTTGAAATGAGCAATTGAAAATTTGGTTACACAAGTGTGAACACACTCTTGTCGCTGTGGACGTGGATGCAATTAGAATGAATCGATCATATTCAAACTCAAGTTAAATGGGAGTCAGCACATACTTGACCCCATTTAGAGTGCCTCAGATTAACCACAAATTAAGTTCAGATGTTCTAGTCGGCTATTCCTGACATCTTTTGGTGTTGTATCTTTGAAGGTGTGGCACAAATTACTTGATACAAGTACTAGTTGTTCAGTAAATATGACCGAAAGAGTTTGGAAACAATTACCGGTAATATTGGTCTCTTTTTTCCCTCAAAAATATCCAGTTTTTTTTTTTTTTACGCAATAATATCAAGACTTTAGCCCGTTGGCAAGATTAACGCCACCTAGTTTTGTTTATCTTTTCATTTGGCTGTGCTGTGTATTCTGTGATGCCATTACAGCAACCAGCGAGGGGAGCAAGAAAATGTTTGCAGAATTAGATGCGCAATATCTCCGTCTTGGCAGCGAAAGTGCAATAACCAGCTCAGAAAAAAAAAAAGGCTGCCTTTTCATCTTTGATCTTTCCAGCGTTGGCCCTCAAAATGGCTCTGATGCTACTCAGAATAAGCAGCTCCAAAGACATGAAAAACAGCTGTGGACATTTCTGTTGGAAGCAGTAAAAAAAAAAAAAAAAAAAAGGGATGAAAGGAACTAAACGGGGAGTGAAAACGAGCAGAGGCTAACCTATCAAGAATTGTTGGCTTTGCCACTGAAATTCCAGCCACACTGGATGCTCCGGCCTTGACAGAGGGTCTTTGTCAGGGTGATTTACATAAAGCAAGCCTGCCAGGTGTCTCATAAAACACGAGCCACACAGTTGGCCATGCTGGCCACGCATTTCCACGCAGGCTGCCCATTATCGACAAATCAACACTAATAATTCATAAAACAATTGATTTTGCACACGTATTGTTTATGGAAGGTCACGTGCTCGCCGTGGGTCCTCGAATGCTCAGTACTCATTTGATTGATTACACATTATTATGCAAGGTGGCAATGAAGCATGCGCAAAATTGGAGCTGCGCAGTTTTTAAAAGATTACCGCGAGACCCCGGAACAGATTCGTTCAATATCTTTTCATTTCAATGGAGGGAAAAACAAATGCTGAGAAGTTCAAAGAAATTTGGAGCCTTGATTGTGGAGGTTCCAATGCATTCGTCCGTATAAATGATGCACTTTTGGGCATTGCCGTGCATCTCCAAGTCGTTTGTAAACAAAAGAGAATTAGTGTGAAACACTGTACCTTTCTTGGAGCCTCCATTATCGAATGTCTCTGAACAGCTGAAAGATAGATGGACAAACAGTTTAGAGCGGGTAAACACTGGAAGGCGATTGGAAAAGGGAAACTTGGCAGTAAGCCCCACCCAAGCAATTGCTAATACGCACATTTATCGATACCTCCCCACGCACACAACCACACGTCGAAAGCGAGGCTCGGGCTTCCTAAAGCAATTCTTTTCAAATCCTCAAATCAAATGAATGGATCGATGACAGTCAATGGATGAGAATCAATAGAAGCCACGTGAGGCAATGTACTGTTGGGAGTCTGTCGGTCGCCAATCAAGACATGGGATGTCTGGTAAGAGCAGAGGCAGATCTACGTGGATGGCTCTACTCACCTGTTTTTGCAATAAATAAATCAAGCAAGAAATAAAACGAGAGCAGAAGAGAGGAGAGCAGATGCCGTTGAACTGCTCTGGTCCAATGGTGACAAATGTTTGTAATGGAGCCCGGCAGAGTCCTGCCAAGTCTACAAGGCGCTCTTGGTAGCAGCGCTCCTGGCGGGCACGAGATTCTTTTCATTGTTTCGGGGGTTCTCTAAGACGGCGTGGTAAATTTCTGCCAGAATAACTTGCGTTTGTGTTTTCTTGGCTCACAAAACGATAATATGGAGATGATGCAATTCCACTCCCTTCTCCTCTTTCTCTGGTTTTCAGCGCAGGATGCAAATTAGCCATCTATTCTTCTGCGCTGGCATGTGGCAGCACCTCAAGAGTTTTTGTATCGAAACTCGCAGTTTAGGAAGCCAGATCCAGTTATGATATTTAAATCAAGTCAAAATCACAGTAGAGATTAGACGTGCTTCTCTGGCACAAACCCCGAACTCTTGTGCTGCTGGATGGAGAACAGGAAAAAAAAAATGCAATATGCTGGGAGACCACTGACTCGGTGGGACCACCTTGGCAATTTGTAAAAAAAAAAAAAAAAAAAATCAGTAACAAAATATTGTCTGCCCTTACCAAAGATAATAAAGCGGCCTCATTACTTCCATCAAGTTGAGAGATGATTATTTTGATCAACTTTTCTTGAATGGTTTGTTTGAATAGTGCAAGTTGTGACAAAAAAGACTTTTTTTCTTTTTTTAGTTCTTACAAATGTTAAAATGTAAACCAAATCCCTTCCGAGCATAAAATGAACGGTACTACTTAAATTTGGCTGTCACTATTTTCCGTGTCTTTATTTGGTGGTCCTTTTAATCAAAATGAAATGCAAGAGCAATTATGATGAGGTGATCACACAAAGAGATGATTTTCACCATGCTAAAGCCCATCTGAGGGAAACCAATCACGTATGATGCGGCGTGTGATGAAAATAAGTATGAACGCTCTACTCGAGCCATGTCCACCCTTCACAGCATCCAATCCATTAAGGCTCGCCACATTTCATATGGATGACCAATGAAACGCAGAAATTATGAGCCTCGTTTTTCTTTTTATTTGAGCAATCAATTGTCCTAATTTTACCCCTTTGTTTTGTGAAATGAAATCAATCCTCTGTAATCAAATCTGGTCTGGTACGGTCCAGTTCTCTTGTTATCGTGTTATCTTGTGAACTATGAGGAGGCCTGAGCGATGAGCAAATACAATCTGCGTTTGACACTCAAGTACTCAATTAGAATAATAAACGCTGTGAAATCAAATACCTGTCTGGCATGATTACCTTTGGAAAGGCAGATCTTTTGACACAGCTCGTGGACTGCATTCAAATGAGAATGTCTGAAATTAATATTTCAGTGAGTCTTTTTGTCCAAAGTCTTCATACTCTGAAATTTGTGTTGGGTGAAGGCGACAAGAAAGTGGCAAGTGAGTATTCGCCAGTGTGCACTTCACCAGGCTAAGCTTTATTCTTTATTCTGGACAATGTATAAATGCAACAGAGCGGGGTCGAGGGTTTGGACCAGCAGTTGAGCACCGGCATCTCTGACACAAGCAAGCAAATTGGGAACTGCCAGCTTCGGCTGAGATTTTGAAAGCAGTGATTGGTAGGGTTGACTCACAGCAAGCGGATCTTGGCTGAAAGCGGCTACGCTGTTCCGCATCTCATTCTCACTGCCACGCAGCGGTATCAGTGACACGTTACCGTGACGCGTGTCGGGCAACGCGCGGCTCGCGCGGCTCGGCTGGAGTCCATCCTGAGGCCACACGTCGCCGTCATTCTTGGAAGGAGGAGCAGAACGGTGAAGCACATGACAACACAGTGCAAAGTCGATGGGTTTGACACCAGCTCTGAAACATTCTTCCCCCCCCCGGCTTTTATAGGCCTGTCATTCTTCACGCTCTTTATGTTGGCTCAATAAGATACAGTAGCCAACTATGGTGGTGGTGTGCTTTCATTTTGGAGATATGTTTACTGTCTTGGTTTATTGGAACATGTCTATATTGCACTGTTTCTCTTGTACAAGTGATGAGAAATTTCACAAAAATCAAGTCAAATCTTGCAGTTTTGTAGAACAAAATAAGCTTGAAACGATAGGATTGTTAATTATCCCTCTTATTTGGGCTCATAAATGTACGCCGATATGAGCTCCCATGGTCAAGAATGCATTACGATGCGGGCACAAACGGGACCCTTGACATCAGAAAGCCATTAGAATGGGTATTCAAATCGATTTTTTTGTACAGGTTAATCATATGGATTGGGACACTTAGCCAGTTCGTGTGGTCGCGTTTGCGGGAGAGTGCGAAAGCTAACCTGAATACTCAGAAAAGTAGCGTACCACTCCCTCATTTCGGGCTGAGTCTCACAGCAGAGATACCTGCAGAAATAAAAGCAAATCAAGTGAACCATTGTGTGTGCTTAAGCCTCATTGAAGAATTATTCATTTGAGAATGCAGTGTGTGTGTTTGCGGTATCTGTGCTTTATGCAACTCAGGTTGCTCTCACGCAGCTCTCTTGAGTCATCAGCAATGCTGCGGTGCTGAATGCACACTTTCTAATTAGTCATGATTTTTGCTTTGAGCGCATCTTTTGAATAAACATTTAGTCAGTTGCCCGGAACGAACGGAAACACGGATTTGACAAAAATTGAGAATAAAATAGGCAAAAAGAAAGGGGTCCAGTTTGGGGAAAAGACTGACCTCAAGCCTCTACCTCAACCCCATTAAATGCACTCACCTTCAGTATCTGCCTTCTACTAGAATTTTCTCAGTAGTAACAGAGCTCATTAAAATTTGCATGCCAAGCGACACGACAGTCACTTTGTTAGTCAAATCCACCACCGTATACATATTTATTGTAGCAAGCATAACATTGGCATGCTGTGATTTTTTTTGGGGGGGAAGGGGGAAGGGGGATCATAATGATGCTTAGATTTGATGCAATGGTTTTGTTTATACGTGGCATGTCCCATCAATTGCTTATAAGATATATGCTTAAATGTGACCAAAAAACAACGGTAGGCAAAATATGAAGTCCTCCAGCCGTAACACCAGTTCCATTTTTTTTTTTAAATCATTATTTAGTCCAATTGATCCAGTGTAGGAATACGGGTCAGCTAGAGTCTCTTCAAGGAGCCCAACATGCATGATTTTAGAATGGGTGACCACAGAACCTAGAGAAACATTCCTACTCCAAAGATTTGATTTTCGAACCCAGAACATCTGACTGTGAGGCAGACCGCAGATGTGCTAGCCCACCAGTTTAATTCATCCCTGATGGGGATTTTGCACAGCAAATACTGTAAATCAAGACCCCTTTTATCTTTTATTCTCGAACACGCCCACCCTTCCCCCTGCTCCATTCCACCCTTGCTGGTATGTTTTTGACATGGGAAACAAGATAAAAAAAAAAACAAAAACAAAAAAAAAAACAAGACAACAGCAGTATGAGAACAGCAATGCCATTACTAGAGAGTTGACGAATACTGATGTTGACAGGGTGTATCGAGCACACTGCAACAGGAACACGCTGATGCATTCATGGATGAACTCACAAGTTATCCTTGCATATTGAACAATGTAATGTACAGTATGTGTTAAACATACCGCATGTGATATAGCTAATGCAGGTGTGTATTGTGGTTCCTGGTAAACTGATAACTACTTTTTTATGTACATAGACAAACCATCCCCAGTGAGACTGCCTGTGTTTACATGGAACAAAGCAGAATTATTGTGCCTCAAGCAGGAAAATGCGCCTCGACCACAAGTAGAGCCAAGGCAACACTTGCAGTGATGTAGTATTCTCCAATGAGAATGAAAAATTCATTATAAAGGTTGGTTTATATGTACAGTATTGTTTTAAGACTTGCTGTACTAACCTAAGCATCCGGACAGATATGGAGTTAAATAAAATGTATAATGTTGAATGACATTGCTTCTGTATGTTGTCTACTACAACTCACCACTGCTGCCTCTCTGCCTTCTCTTGTTTCTTACTCTCGTGTACCACGGTCAGGCCCCAACTGCAATCAGGAAAAGACAGATTTTTTTTTTCCCCACAAACAGCCATAGTGTAGTCATTTTTTGCATTAGCCTGCCCTCTGCAGGCCATTTGGCACCCTGCTACCTGGGTCACAATAGCTGAATAAATCATCAAACATTATTTCATTGAATTCTGAGTTTAATTCGTGAGAGTCAAGCAAAAAAAGTAAAACATTTTTTGCATTCCGTTATGAACTGAATGTCATAATTTCAAAGTCAACTGAAATCCATTACCGGTCAGTGGCATCACTGATATATTCCAGAGCTAAGTGTCCAGAATGTATTAGCATAATTTTGCTTAAAGCATACTGAATGACATTCTCAGGTTGGATGATGAATGCCACACAATTTTCCCCAAGGGTCCGATGCAGTGTGTTTACATAGTTTAGATTTGATGCGGACAGTGTAAAGAATTAGCACAATTAATGCATGTTTTTGTGGTTCACAATGGTAAACTGACAGGCACTTCCCAACACCTTCCTCATTCAAATTCACATACTGATGACAAAGCAACTGGGGGTTCAGTCGATTTAGCATATGAATATGAACTATATGGAATAGGAACCCGCATATGATCTGAATAGGGGATCGTTGCGGGTAGAATAATGACCTTAAAAGTATTTATACGAGTACAAACGTGTTGGGACAACTTGGCCATCTGGGGAAGTGAAAATGTGAGAAGTTAAGAAGTTATCTTCCCCTTTTCAGGTAGAATATATTCAAACCTTGTGTTGAGGTCTCTAAAAGTCTTGCCTCAATGGCATTTCATTAATTGTTAAGATTTGATTGTTAAATTGAATTAAGATTTCAGTTCAGTAGGAGTTAAGGCTACATTTACACCACATTCCCACTTCCCGGATTGTTTGGCGGCTTTGTTTGCCTGGAGCTGTCCGTTATCTGTAGGATTATAAATAATGATTTTTAAAAAATGATGCCTTCTTGCCACACCTTGAAAAATCCAGTAAACTGTAGAGTCTATACAGCAGGGTTGTACAATACGTCAACTGCGATCGACTGGTGGCCCGCGGACTGGTCCCAAGTCGATCGCGATAGGTGGAGAGGGAAATGGGGTGGAGTGAATCACTTTCACAAAAAACATTATTTAAAAAATATAAGAAAATGAAAAAGCAGGTCACCTTTAACCTATGGTGGCCCATGATTTGCATCACCGGAAGTGATGTCAGCAGCAATTGCAGCTTGCGATCAGAGATCAGAGCTATTGTGATATATCGTTTTTTTATTATTCTCCTCATTCAAAGTTTGTTCCATGTACAATTCACTGATTGCACACCAGTATTATGAAAATCCAATTGCATGCATCACTACATGTGTGACTACACTCTCACCATGTTGGAGGACGGAGTTTCTTCTTGATACCCAAATAGACCCTCAGGTTCCTGACTGGCCAATCACGTTCCGGACGGTTACTCTGGGAGACGATGAAGAAGAGGCGCGGCGGGTGTGAACAAGGAGTGTGTGGGAGGATGTGTTTGCATGTGCGCCTGTGCCAGACTCACTCTGACTTCTTTGTACATCCGCAGTGAACTGGAGTTGAGAATGAAATATCGGTCGTGGAAACTGCCCGAGGACAGCCCCAAGCCAAGGATGCTCCTCTCTTCTCGGAATTTCATCATGCCATGTTTGGATGGGTCAACCTTACTGGCTGGAGGGCATAGTAAAGGGTTTATTCATTTTTTCATTAAATTATGATACAAAATCCTTCAAAGGGAAATTCAATTAACTTTCTGCTGTACATATTTTGTGTTGCACATCACACACATTGAGCCAAATCACGCACATTGCACACATAGCAGATGGATGGGAGAGATGGCAAAGCGAAAGGGCTGCGCAAACAGTGCTCCACTTCTTGAGCTGCGCAGGGAGTGCTGCCTTGTTCAAGGGCACCTCCAAGTTAGCCAGGAAGCAGACAAAAATATCTCTAACCAAAAGCTGCCATTTTTTACATTTTGTCCGCAGCCGGAATTAAACCGTGACACTCCTGTTCGTAAGCTCCACGACAGATGAGCTGCTGCCAAAGGTGGGACTGTTCTAAAAAAAATGGTACTGCAATGAACTCGTTTACCCAAGTAGATGATCATTGCTTCCATAGCAATGTGCTTCTTGATGAGAAGATGGGAGTCGGTGCCAAAGGAGTGAAGGATGGGTAAGACTCTCTCCCGATAGTGCAGAGGACGTTCTGCGAAAAGATCAGATAAGACAGGGAATGCAATTGCAGAGCTGGCAACCGATCGTTTTCAGAACAATTTGTCTGCAATAGTGCAAAGAATAAATCAATACAAATATCAAAATATTTACTTTGCAGTGACATTCCAATGATGCATATTGCACACATACACACGTCCGCGTAGCTTCCTCAACGACACTTCGGTCACCGACCAACTGGTGTGTTGTCCATTGTCAACCTTTTTGAGCAGTTTGACCCATGATTAATGTTTTGTTTTGTTTTTTTAATTAATATCTGGCCATAATGAGGTCACGTTTCAAAGTTTTCCGGAACGAAATAGAGACAGAACAGTTAATTTAAGTACCTGCGAGCAGAAGTTAAATGACAGAATTGGCCTAAATTGAACTGCAAGAGGCACAGTAATTGAAATTGATCATCTATAGCCGTTTCCCCACCTACACACCAAAGTCAAAATAACTTTCTCAGAGTTCTAGTGCCCAAGTGTAGAGGCTGGTAACAACTAAAATGAACTCTCCCGCTCACCACTATGTCCCATTTTCCTTTCATGACACACAAGATAATTTAGCCAGTTATTTGTGTGTTACTGCAAAATCAACCAACAGGCTGTGGTGGTCAACCAGATGGCTCACCACAGAGGTTCACAAACAAAACCGAAACACTGTATTGCTGTGAATCAGTCTCACCCGTCTCTTCCTTGTCAATCACCTCCCAGCAGTTCCAGTACTCTTTGTCTTTCACGGAGATGTTGCGCCTGTCCAATATTTCACAGGTCAATTCTGCTGCTGTCATAGATGCAGGGATCTGTGGAAAGACAACCCACGTTTAAATTTCATCTGTGCCAACATCAATCCTCACTTCACTGTCCTTTGGTCAAGGCTACCTTCACATGCTGCTCAGTAGTGTCCTTCTTTTCCTCTAAGTAAACTGTGCAGATGAAATGCCCACCGGGTTCAGTGCTCTGAGGGTTTGAGTAGAAATATCAGTCATTAACAACAACAAAAAAAGAGCGCACTCGTGTAAAACTATTGTGCACCTGTCTGTGCTCTTAACTAAATGTACACAAAAAGTCACGTACGCAAGACACATGCGCACACATTGAGGTCCAGTGCAGCACAGACCACGAAAGACACACCACAAATTTGACATGTTTGCCACTCACAGGAAATTTTGTGTTCAATTTCTCGCGCACTTGTATGATAACCGTGATCTCTTCCAGTTGCTTTTTCAGCTGAAGCTCATCCACCTATAAAAAAAAAGTAGATTGATGAGCACCACATGACTCCATCTTGTGATTGGCTCCAAGTCAACTCTGAGATCATTCATAAGCTTCAAAATTGCATTTGATGCTACGATAACTTTTTCATAAACGTTCACATGAGCGGGAAAAGCTCATGCCATCATCTCTAATTTTGCCTGTGCTACTCTGGCAACACCATTCATGCCGGGTTTACTCTTGCCTTTCAATATGTCTTAGGTATGCTAGCGCACATTTGCATCTGCTTAAATTAATGTATTTGCATACAGTGCTGTGAAATAGTATTTGCACACTTCCTGATTTCTCACATACTAAGGTTTCAGTTCATCAAACCAATTTTCACAGACTACCCAAGGAAAATACAAAATGCAATTTCTAAATGCCAAATGAATTTATTGAGGCACAAAAAAAATCCCAAACTACATGTCCCTATGTGAAAAAGCAATTGCCGCCCCCCCCTCCTTGTGAAATCACAATGTAACTGTGACAAATCAGAGTTTTGGGAAAGCGGAGTTAAATGTCACAGGCAACCCCCCTAGACCACATTTGTTGAATCCAGAAATCACATAAATTCTTCAGGTTTTGATTGGTTATATTGGTCATCTGGCAAGTGAAAATTCATTGATGTGTATGGAAATTTTGATTAAAAATATCATGTAATTGTTGGGAAGAATTTTCCACATTTAAACCTTCAGCCAAACCAGGAAAAAAAAAATTGATAAAAACGCGATTGCACATGTACTGCATTTTGACCTGACCGCCAAACATCATCGGTGCTTCATTTGATTGCAGCTGACCTTAAATATGAGCGTGTAGTACTGTATGAGGTCCTCGATGGCACGGCCTGCCGTATAGTCCTTTCCGTCTGTCTGGAACAATGTAGGGCCAAATACGATGGCCAGGTTGTGGAGATTCATTTGGTTCAGCTCAGAGAACCGCTGCACACTGAAAGACAAAAAGTATGCAGAATGTGGGTGTGGCTGTGGGTGTGCTTTGGGCCTTCACAATGTGTGCAAGTGTATCACTCACCAGTACAGGTGATTGATAAGGGCCCGTAGCGTTGCCCTGTTAACACGAGGCAGTTTGTTCAAAAGTAGCTGATACTGGGGGATTTTCATACTTTCATCCTGAATGGCTGGATCAAAAGAAGCGAGAGTGAAGACAGAAATGGGATGAAGGTGATCTAACGAGACATACTTTCAAAATTTCCGGATGCAATGCAAGTCCATGTGAACTTTACCAGCCGTAGTAAGCCAGGTGCCGCCATCTTCAGATGTGAAAAGCCCTTCTTCTAACTCCCTGAAGAAGCGTTTGAGGGTGTTTGAGACGTCGTCAACTTGGTGCTCCCCTTCCCTCAGGCGGAGGCTTCGAGCATCTTGGCGAAACCTCTCGCACAGAGCGGCAACACGCGAGTTCACGCCACTCTTGCGATATATCCCCTCCGATGTTAAGCCTAAACAAATACAGTCATGGCATGCAAACAAAATACAACGCATTACTCCAAGCACTCAGTGGCCACTTTATTAGATACACCTGCTCAATGCGAGAAGAGGTGGACCTTTACAAAGATAATACGCTGTTGTCTTTGCAGTTCACTTTTTGACAAGTAGCTGCTCTAATGTCTTACAGCTCTCATGCAACCCACAAAAGGTAACCAAAATATTTGAAACATCTTTCCAGATAATTTCGTACAGCTCCACACCATTACAAACCACAAAAATATGACTCGGACAGCGTCAACAATAATTGAGCATTATGCTATCCCAATTAACCTTCATCAGGAGTAAGACTTCAAAATTATGTAAATAAAGTTATGGCACTTGACGGGAAGATGTGAGGACTCACAAAAACATATTTGGAATAAATTGCATATTGCAGTATTACAGGGAACTTAAATGTGTTTGGGAAAAAAAAACATGCAGCAAATAACCATATTTAAGGCAATTTATGCACAGCATAACCTTTAATCCCAAGCACATGGACCACTTGCCCTTATTAGGGTGATGTATAACTGAGGCCTGTCCCAGCTGAGTTTGGGGAACGTGCATGGTACACCCCTGGTTAATCATTTGTAATTATATCAATCAAAAGGGTAAGTGTAGATGAAGGCGTGTCTGATGATCATTTCCTAATTACATGCATCTTTTGCTTTATGTTACCGCTCGTTTGTCTTTTTCCTTCAGTTCACTCACCGCACTGTGTGATGTAGTCAATGCAGCTGTGAACTACGACTGGTATGTCTGTGTCGGTCAGCTGCTGCTGACTCAGAGTGTCGCCTCCACTCCCTGCTGCAGACTGGATGGCAGCACACCAGCCAGCAAAATCCAACTTCCTCTCTCCTTCTATGTACAGCGTTCTTAGTAGGAAGAGACCAAACCAGAGTGAAGCCAAAAACAAGTTAAGAAGAGAATGAAAAGGAAGAGAGAAAATGCAAGGGAACTACATCATAGTTCTACGTAAGAAATATGTATGTAAAAACATTTGTCGTGAAGGCTCTCACCTTCCCCTCTCCACCAAAACTAGTACTTCATTATCTTGTTGGATTGCTGCAAACAAAAAAAAAAAAAGTTCATGTCTTTCATTTCACAGGCACAAAAACTTTTATTTAATGCCGTGTACACAGTCAACAAGCAGAGGGTCGGAAGCTTTTGGATGAACGCATTAAACTCACAGAGCTCATTAAGTTTGCGAAGGTGTATCTCTTCTTCCTGGCTGTCCTCCAGGTAAGCATGAAGAGTGGAGTCCACCAAGGCAAACCAGCCCACCTTGGACGTTTGCAGGTTCAGGCCATCCTTATATTTTAGTCGCCCGAGCCGCTCAAAACCTAACCTCAATAAAGGCTCTGCTTTGGCTGGGATAAAGCTCTACAAAAATCAAAGAATGTTAGTGTCACTTTGTGCCAAGATATACTGTTTAATAACTCTAAGATTTACTCAATAATCAAAACGAGTAATGCAGTAAAACTGAGAAACGAGCTATTGTGTTTTTTTTTTAAATCATCTTGTTATTTTTACATTCGGTTTTAATGGTAGTAGGCAGCAGTGCACTCAACTTTTCATGATTCAGGATTAAGAATCAGGTATCAATGCACCAAATACTCCCATCAACCAGCTTATAGTGCCATATTAAAATGGTTGCAGTCCATTTTGTCATAGCTGGTGGGATGTTGTCTACATGCAGCAAAGGTGTCACACATTGTGTCTTGCAATATCAGAGCACTTCCTGAGCATCTTCCAGGGTAAATAAAAATAAATAAAATGTTGCCATTTTGTTGCTCAGGAACAGCAACATGGACTTTGTACACATTTTTTGAGAGAATTCAAATTTGCAGTTAAGAACATTGCTCTCAAGAGAAATAAGTGCAGCAGCAGCAGCATTTTCTTCCTTGACATGGCTCATTGGACACGACGGGTCAGTCAACTGGTTACCTTGGCGATGGACTTCACCCATTCTTTGTGGCTGCTTGGGTCGTCGGTGCCAAACAGATAGAGACGATCCGATTCAGAGTAGAGCTCGAAGGTGTGCTCATACCTGCAAATTGAGATGGATGGAAAAGAAGACTATTGGGGCGTTTGTGTCATTTCGTGTAATATCTCAACGTGTCACCAAATACATGCAAACAGCAGCAGATGTGTGAGTGTAAGTTTGTATACCCGTGTTTCTCGGGTACATCCACAGCCAAGCAAACTATTTCGGACGCTCTCAGAGCTCCATTCGGATTAGAGTTCTTGTCACTCTCGTAGTAACTGAATGTACCGTCATTGAGTGTACACCAGCGGCGACTGAACTCTGCACACAATAATAAAGATGTGTAAAGGCTCAAACTGCACATCCGTATCACCAGACACTTCTATTTGGTAATCAAAATCATATCATCCACTCCACAATATTAAAGTACGGAGTCATACAGTTACACCTTTGCAAACTCCAAGTGCAGTGTAAAGTCAAAGTCCATCTCTGACCATCTCACTTGAAACTCATCACTGTTATGTTTGCAAAGGAAAATATTTTATTTCATCCGAGTGCTTCACGGTGAGTAAACAATACATGCAGAGATGACACGGCTCAATGCTTTATAACCATTGTGGGCGGAAATCTTAAAGGTTACCCATCGTGCTTGCATACCCTCTCTGGCCTTGCGTTCTGTGACAGCCCGAGCCATAGATCCCGTCTTGAAAAGGAAGCCATTGTGATAGACACAAGTTGGAGCTGAAAAGGGCACCTCTTCCATGCCACCGTCCACCTCTGACCGAGGAAGATCTGTAAAACAAAAATCAAAGCCATAAGGCAAAAAAAATAAAAATAACAAGGCAGGTTATCTGCTTGGGTTTAATCAAATGTAAATGTTCAAGATAAACTACACAGAAGCAATCACATCGTCAAAGGTAGTGCAGTATAAATGGGTTTTCTATTCAGCGATCATCAGAGGAGTTGTAAGTGCACAGAATATTAAAGTTATTTGATGTATTTTAAGCAGAGAATTGTGTTTTTGAATGTTGGCGGATGTGTTGCACTTTGTAAAACAATCCACAGTGAGAATATAAATGTCCATCAGTCCATTGAAAATAAAGGCACTTCAGTGACATCACAAACATGCGGTCAAGCTCTACCTGTGTTCAGATTGTGGCTCAGTAATACAACTTGCAAAGGTTGAGAGTGTGTGTTGGCTAGGGAGAGAGGGGTGGGACACTCGGCCATGCCAGTTGAACAATTTACATCAGCACCGCAGAAAATCAGCCTTAATGTTTCCAGCACATCACTGCACTGCACATTTATGCACAACGCCTGTGGAAAAGGACACAATGAGCAAGTATTAGAAACACACAATCACAACATTAAAAACCTAGACTTTTATTTCATGTTTCTTTTTCAGTAAATGTGAACTGAACAAGAACTTAGTGTACAAGACGTGACAAGAACCACATGTATGCAAGACACTGTGCGGACATGTAAGACCATTATAGTTGTAGTCCAAACACCAATTTTTCATGTATATTACAAATTATATGGCCAAAGTATTGTGGCATGTCAATACAAATTTGTGCGAATGGTTGGGCAAGGCCCCTTTTTTATTCAAGCATTCCTGTCCTCCAGGGCACAAAGCAAGGTCCAGAAATGTGTTTTTCGGAAGAGTTTGGTCAGACAAAACATTTTTTACTGGTACACCGAGTTCTGACCTCAATTGCAACTCTAAAATAAAGATTGTGAGCTCCCAATTACTCCGACCGTAATATGTATTAGAGAATTTTACACTCGGGCAGCTCCCTATTTCTGTCTAGTTTTCAGCTGAAACTACCCACATCATGCATTCACCTCATTATTATTATTAGGAACACAACTCTAAAGAGGTGGTTACATACGTTGCTCTTCGCACAGTGATAAAGGTAGGAAGACAAACGCACATTTTTTTCCCCAGTGCATTTTATCCATGTAATTTGTTTGAACCGTATGCTGATGATGCCAAAATAGTATTGCTATAGTATAGTATAGACCAGAGGTGTCAAACATACGGCCAGCGGGCCAGAACGGCCCCAAGGAGGTTCGATCAGGCCCGCAGGATAATTTAAAAGTGAAAAAATGCTTTAAAGACACGGAATGAATATTTTTCATAAAATGAACTCCTTGGATATTCCACTAGGGGGCACACTGTTTCGATCAGAGTAGAATACAACATTGTTTTGATCAGAGAAGAAAACAGTCTCAGTCTGTCACTGAGACAGACCCAACACATCAGACTGTATCAATGCGCCAATGCTTCTTTATACCAAAACAAAGGAAAGACATGATATTTTGGTTATTTATAGCAGAGTATGGTATAATGTTAACGGTCCGGCCCGCTTGACATCCACAGAGTCCGTATGTGGCCCACAATGTGAAATGAGTTTGACACCCCTGGTATAGACTGTAGCTGACTTCATTTCCATTCTTTGGAGATACAAGCTGAAAATCAAGAGCACAAACTAAAAACACAACCTTAAAATGGTGACGGTGAAAAAGCTTGTAAAAACAAAAGCAAAAAAACACTATTATCTGCTGCCTGAAAAACAAATTCATACCAACACAAAACCTCACAAGAAACCCCAATGCTCCGAAACCAAACCATAACTGTAACCAGCAGTGTATCACTTTTACTGGACATCATTTGTCTTGTCGTGATGCACGAGGGAGAGATATTCACCCTGACCCTGTGCCTTTAAGGGAAGGGACTTAGTTCAAAGCGATGATGGAATGGAAATGGGATGATAGACTTGAAAGACTTGTAGGAGAGGAGCTTGATGCTTGCTCTGCAAACAATCAGTTTTGTGTAAGGAGTAAGGGGCAGCCCTACTGGAAAAACCATCGTACACACATCTGGAATAGCATTAGTGGTAATTGTAAGAGTTATGGCAGCGTATAAAGTATGTATATAATGCATGTACTATTATATTAGAGATTTTTGCGGTGCCATATTAGAAAGTTGGTTACGCCCATGCTGATCACTGGATTGGTTTAACAATTGCCCTGTGAAGCCATGTGGCTGAAAAACTTGAAAACTGAAGCAGCAAGATTATCGCAACACATATTTGGAGAAACAACTGAAAGATACATTTGGGCACGCCGATAACGGTTTTCTATTTTATCCACGTGACATCCGAATCAGGCCCACAAGCGCAATACTCATTAGTTGCCAGACATTGAGCCGCACAACACAGATGGACATCCTCATCTAAACACACACACACTACAGTACATTACCATACCAGCTGCTGACTGATGATAACCAAGCCTCATAATTCTCTGTTTATGTGACTCAGTTAAATCCAACTAAATCAGCCCCTGGACATCAATGTGACTGCTTGCATGCTGAATGTAGGTTAGTGTTACATATCAATAGCTTGTGAGAGGAGGGATCCAATTAGAGGAAAGCACAACGAGGAAATGGATTGTTTGGCTGTGTAGATTCAGACGCCCTCTAAAAATGAATGGAAGAACACACAAGCACACAGACACACACATACAAGCAGGAAAGATGGGGCGGGAAGTCAAGATTCTTCGTCAACATCCCCAGGGAGGAGAGAATGAGAGGAACGCAGCGATTTTATCTGGGTGTGTCTACAATCGCACAGCTCCATCTGGCCGCTTGGAAAGGAGATGGGGAAAAGTCAGAGATGGGAGAACATGAGAAAAGAAAGAAAAATACAGTCAGAAGAAAATGAAAGCCGGAGATTTTCGCTCATTAATCATTAACTACATTTACTATGTGAACGTCATGCACACGGACCCGCAATGCGCACACCCACACTTCTATATGCGTCCATAAATGAATTCCAGATGAGGAAAACTATTTTTTCCACATCATTTTCTGCCATTACTTCACCTGGGATGGTTTTACACAGTGAGACAGAATGAGAAGGAGAGCTGACAGGCAAAAGGGGATGAATCCGAAAATTGAGAGTGGGGGTGAGGGTGGGGGGGGGACAAAATACCAAAGAAGAGGAAAAAAAGAAGGACAAGATTTTGATGGGATGTGTGTGTTCAACTCCCATCCTGTAGGGGGCAATAATGCCCATTGGCACCAAATGTTAAATACAGCAAGTTTCTCCATGCTGCAGACTCACTTGCATGGGATAAGACTGATTGGTGTTTTCGGAGACGAATACTTGGTGCTCATTTCTTTTCTACATTAAAAATGACAAACAATATATACAACCATGAACGACCTTTCTCAGTATGATGGAATTTTACACCACAGCAAAAGGCAACTGCAATTTGAACACAGAGATAAAATAGGGCACCTTGTTCTGCAATTTTACAAAATTCTTAAATTTGATCTCAAATTCACAATCACACATTGCGAATCTAATGTTGCGCCATAGAAGAGTATGCAAACCATAAATGTGGGCTGTCGTCTCAATTGGGAATATCAAACAGAAAAGACTTCAACAGTCTCTTACAAAGTTTGAAACAAATGCAACAAAAGACGCACTGTAACATGAGAGGTGTCTCTCTCTTGTTGAACTAGCTCAGTGCGCGAGCACACACACACACACGCACACACACTCTCTCTCTTATGTTAGAACTTTACTCGTTAGACTGTGCCATTCTTTTCAAAAACATTCATTACAGTGCACATTGAATCAATCATTTTGGACTGATGAATGCATGGTGACAGAAAGTTGACTAACTGGGGGAGAGGACAGAAAGCTAAGGAAAGGGTTGTGAAGCAGGCTAAAAGGAATGAAAGAGAGAGAGGCACAATCACCTCCATTGACAGCAGGGCCAATCATCCGCACAAGCGCACACACAAAATACAAAATATGCACAAGCACATTAGCATGCATGTTGACCAATCTCAGCCCACTCCAATAAGCAATGTATGCACAAAGGCTGCAATGTGAAAGCACTTGAAATGATCCAAGTCGTCTCCAGCCAAACACAGCAAGATCAAATACTGCCAGAGATGCAAAGTCCATTGACACAGATTCCTGTCACAAACGCATGCTTCCAGCACTCAATAAAACACGCAGTCAAGTCTTTAAAAGGCCCAACATAAACACACAGTACTTTTCTTACTCGACACACATCAGTAATAAACATAATCTTACCTGTTGGCTTCCTCACAGTGTGTCCAGTTTAAGATGCCACTTGACAACGACCGTGATGCCAGAAAAAGGAGGTACAGTAGTTTTCATCACTTAAATTTGAGACTAACTTGAAGGAACAGTAGACATTTACAAGCAGTCAAATGAACCAGGAGGAAAAAGAAACTTTCTTTCGCAGTCGCAGCCCAGCAATGGAGAGCGCCGGAGGAGGAGGAGAAGAGAGGGGGAGGCGGGGTTACAGCGCATTCCAGCAAGAGCAGTGAGTGAGTAGTGATGTCACATTCGAGAAAAGGAGAAAAACAAGGAGAAAGGAAGCTGAGATGTGGGAGTAAAACGGCACAGCCAGATGAAATGTGCTGTGGGCTTTACTTTTAAGTTTTCTAAGGAGCTGCAGATGTTTTGCTTGACCCCTCACACACTGCCTTAGAGCACCCTATGGTCACAGAGACTATCCCTCACAGAGAGGGCTCTGGATTCTATTAAACCCAGCATTGGAACAAAAACAGAATTCGAGCTCTCGAATGACAGCGAGCAAGACAAACAGTGTGAAAGGAAAAAAAAGGAAAAAGTGAGCATGATTAAGAAAGAGGACGAAAACAAAAAATGAGGTGGAAAAAAAAGTTTTTTAAAATGACAATTTTGTTGCACTTTTAATCTTTTGGATATCGCAAACATGTGACACATGCACATGCATGCGCACACACACATTTATACTAGGGGAAAAAAGTACTCAGAGTCAGGTGGTAGATGTGAGTCACTCACAAACTCAATAAGAGCAATCGACATTGCTTGCGGTTAAGTGGGTTAAGCCAATGAATGACCCAGCTGCGTCGCACATACTGCCACATTTGTCACTAATGGAAGCACAACAATAACAAAATCCTTGCAAAACCTTCAAGGGCTTTCTTTTTTTTAATGTGGCCAAAATTCACCGGTCTGATGACAAGAATGTGTGCTTGTGTCTATGCAACCAATTACCACTTTACATCCCCTCCGAAGCAAAAATCTTTTGAGTTTGACTTTGAGCCTAAATACATAAACCTTATTAAAACTTTTGCAATTGACAAGTGTTGTCTACATTTTGGACTGACTATCGTTGCTTTTTTTTTTATCAAGTCAACTGCATTTACGTCCTGCAGGGAATTGAACAGAGGCCACTTAAAAGGAGGCTTGAAGGATTGTCAAAAATGATCTTTTCCACTTCTTGGATGGAAGAAATAATGTGACTGTCAGACAAGTGATGAGTGTTTTTAAAATTTGACTTCAGCAAAAGAAAAAAAAATGTTCTGGTTAAAACCGTCAGTGTATTGGTGCATTGAAAAGAGCAAAATCTATCTTGTGTGTACAGTATTCTTGGAATGTTCAGCCGTAATCTGTCACTGTACTGTACATTGGCACATTGAAACAATTCAGTCACAATTGTCAGCCTCGAGGACAAACATGGTACAGGCGATATTAAATTGTGTGGCAGAAAGGGCGTCGACACTTACATAAATATGGGTAGAATGTAGAAGAAGTCAACATGTCGGGACAGTGGTCAACATCTAAATCCTGAATGCCTCTCAAGGTCTGTCGACTAGCTGTCTGAATCCCCAATATTGCGTCACGATGTTCGGTGCAAATATGCTCAAACAATGCACAGGTTCATCTTTAAAAAAACTAAAGTTAATGAATTAAAGAGGAAAGTGGAACTTACGTTATTCAGCTCTTTCTGGTTTCCGTATAGAGGGTGGTACTTCCTATATTTGCCACGGCGGTACTTGTTAGTGATGAAACGCCGCCGGTCATCACTGCAGCTCGAGGGCGACAGAGCCTCGCTGGGTGGGACGTTTGCTGCCCAGAAACTGTTCACACGATTGTTGCCAAGCAAGAGGAACACCTGCACAGTTACAGACAGATACAATACTTTGGAATTGTGGGAATCAACAGTGGCTAAGATTAGGCATGGTCCGATCCGATCGACTGGATCAATATAGTATTGTTTTTAGCTGAAAGAGCCTGTTTGTCTCACAACCTCGGAGTGCATGCCAATGATGCTTTGTGTAGTTGCGGTCTTCATCCAAGCATACCTTTATGGACCTTCCTTTGGGTACTGAGGTACAGTCATGAATTTCCCAACAGGTCTTGATAAGATGAATAAGTAGTGAAGCCCAACGCCCAATTTATGCATAAATTGATTCTCACATTTGGAACAATATTATGGTTTTCGCCTTTGGTCATACCTCAACGATTGTATGATCAACTGCGATTCACAGATTTGATCAACATTTTTCAACCACGTACCCACAGCAAATTCACACACTGAAATAAAAGGAATAAAATTCACATCAACTGAAACTGCCTCCGATTATGCGGGTGTGTACCTGAATAAGATCCTCGGTCCAAACCTTCCTGTCCATTTTCAGACTCCGGACCTTTGAGATGTTAGGGCCCAGTCCTCTGTGCTCTCCTGAAACACATGTGCACATCAAACACACGCGTACCGACTTTGAAGGAACCCCACATGTGCTTTGTAACAGACTGGTATGAAATACTAAGGTTGGCTACAACTTTTAGATCAAGAGGAAAGTGGGTTTTTTTTTCTAACTTCCTCACATGTGTCTTGTGTTTTCTTTTCACATCAAAAAGCCATACATTCCTGGCATAGTGTAAACACATTTGCAAACATACGCAAACCATCTGCATACCAAACTTCTCTGTAATACTATAAAGATGTTCTTCTTCAATCACAAACCTGCACATCGCTTACAGATCACAACGCACAAGTTGATGGCCGCCCATTCCGGCTTAGGAGCGCTGCAATCGGCACAGGAACTGTTGCATGGCTCCGCCCATATTCGATCAGCAACCTCGCTATTGGACAAGGCCTCACCTATGGCATCCCTCATTGCATCCACCCAATGATCTCTCAATTGCTCTGACTCTGCTATGAAACTGCGGACAGAGATAAACAAACTTTGAAGCGTTACTGCGGCCATTACAGCATCAAGAGGCAACTATCACGTAATACGACGAAAGAAAGCAAGTGTAGCCTTTGCTATGTGAATCCGCTCTCATCCTCCCAGAATTGACATTGATTCTGTTTGTCTCGCTCAATATATTTGAGTTAAAACTGCGATCTAAATACACTTCCAGACAGACAGAAATAGAATCAGTACTTCCTTCTTTTCAGTGCAACGCTCTGATGTTTTTTCTCGGTGCTTAAAATACTTGTAGGCACAAATGACTCCAATAAATGAACCATCGCAAGTTCTGTTGGGAGATTATTATCAAACGTCAAAACAACACCTCTTTGAGGGACCCTGTTTTGGACAAACTATCATCAAACTGAAAAATTTAAATCTTTGATTTAAGATTCAACAGCCAACCAAAAATATACTCTGCATATGACCAGACACAGTTTCCATATCCTGTCAAGCTGAGTCTTTGCACAGCAGGCAGCGAAGCGTCAGCTTGAAGATGTCACACCCACACGAACACACACACATACGCACACACACGATCTCCTCCCGCACAAATAATCCACACAAACGACTCGTTGAGGGAACATCGTGTGAATTCTCATGGCCTAATCCTTGCACTAACAAATGTGATCAACTCCATCCAAAACAATCCACAAGGTAAGAATCAATCAAAGTACAAACACAAGTCGAGTATGAACAGACGTTTACAGTACCTGAAAATGCGGTAAGGGGTAGTGAGATCAAAACCGCGGCGATCTGTGACTTTAACATTTCCTACATTCATCTCAATTGACGTGATGCCGACTCCAATACGGTAGTCCTAGAAGAGAGAAGAAATACTGGTAGTTGCAAATCAATTATCAGTATTAAGGGACTTTTTAAAACATACATGCATACTATTTGCATTTAAAAAAGAATGCAGTTAAGGTTCACCAAATATTTTATACGTTAAAACAGCTAATTATTTGACCCGCCTCCCTAATAAAAAGAAGATCACATACACGCACCTCCATATTTTTATAGAGAAAGACCTTATCTGAAGCCACAGCTGTATAAAGTTTGGAGCGGAGACCTTTGAGCTCCAAATAGCCTTTAAACTCTGACGTCAAAGGCGAGCCAGAGTTCAATGTACTGCGTCGGTGGCGCCCCCTTGTGCAGTCCTGCAGCAGAGTCACCCATTCATTTCTCTCAACTGGTTGCACAAGCAGTGGGGGGGGGGAGACAAAGGCATGCAGACAAACACTTAAGTTATAATGCATCATGCACTATTTTGCAAAATCACACAGATCAATAACCAGACTAACCGTCACTTTCAGCCTTGAAGATAAAAGTGCGATTGTGTGTGATGACCTCAAACTTCAGCTCTCCCACACTTGTCACATTCGTTATCGATGCGGTCGAGATGATTCCTTTTGAGTACACTTGCTAGAACAGATATCAGCCACAACAACTTAACTAAGATGAAACATCTCAAAACAAGCAGAATGAAGATATGATGGAGAAACCGCTTGTTTGCACTGTTACCTTGTCGTTGTCAAAATATCGCAGGAAGTCAACGTCCAGCTTTACCCATCGCCTCTGATAATAAAGGGCCCTGTAGCGTGCACACAGACACAAACACTGAAAGTGGAGTCATGTGATAACACAAAAAAAGAAGGGGCATATACACCATGTGGAGAAAATATTAAAGACACGTCACACGTTCTGTCATTGGGGAATCCGAATCACCTCCAAGACATTTTGGATCATTCTAGGCTCCAACCAAGGTCTGCAAAGTAATGACTGGATGAGGGGTGTGAAAGTATCTGAGGGCTCTGACTTCCACCCAATCAATCACCTTTGAACTACAACAGAGATGGTCTCCTCTCAGGTTCATGTTGAGTGACCTTTGACCTCTTTGAGATAATGAAGAAAAGTTCTTTCAGACACAAGTGCTCAACGATTTTCGGAAATGAGTAAATTGTGATTTTGCCGACAGATATTGCGATTTCGATTGAATTGACAATTTTCTTCAAATCAAGCTTCAGGGCAATATTCACTCTGTACAGTAACATTTGAAACATGACTGAAAATTACATAATACCATCAAAATCTTAAAAACTTTTACTTTTATAATTCACAGCCATTGTGAGGCTGCGTAAGGGAGCCCGTCATTTTTAAAAAGGTTCAATTAGCAAGGCTTCCTCTTTGCCATCATGCATATGTAAATTTGCAATAATGTGCCACAGTGTACGTACAAATCATATTCATACATTTACATTTTTAACAATGTTTTAAGCGTAAGATTAGATGTGACATATGTTTTTTCTTAATTTCATCAGACTTCTAATGGACACTGAGGGGTTAGCGACATGGCATGAAATTAGTGTGAAAATCATAAACGATGATGTTGAATGGGTTATTTAAATGTAAAAGGTAATTATTTCCTGTTTAAAAGCGTCAGAAAGTATCGCACAGTATTTATTCGCGAGATCGAGATTTCGATCCCAAAACGGTGAATCGGTCGGCGCTAAAGGAAACAGTCCAAAATTTAGAAAAAGCAAAATTGAAGACCAACTCCACATTTTCACTGGGCACTTGTACAATCTCCAGGTGCAGAACCATCTAATAATAAAGCAATCACAGTCAAGTGTACATGTTTTATGACTCAACGACAATTCGAGGTGGTACTTGGACCCATATCCAAAGTGGCTCAATCTTTTTAAAAGAATGTGAATACTGCAGTTGTATGTGTCGTACGTACCCCTGCGGTGGATTCTTGTCAAGCCAGCCCATCTTGATGACAGCAGCGAGCTGGGAGCTGTCTTCTTTCGGGGGTGACGCCAGTCTGCCAGTGTTCGGCAGAAAGATGCTGCCTTGCAGGCTGCCGAGGCCTGCTTCTTCCCAAACACTAGGACTACGGGGGGTGATCAAAAGTGAGCACCCACAACGCAACACAACCGTAACCTAAACAAGAATGGCAGCTAAACATGGTTATCTTGTTGGGTGCAGAAGAGTTACAACCCGGTACGAGTTTTTCCGGTCTGCTTGTGCCAGAAATTACAGCTAACATTACATTGACAGTAATCAAATTCCCTTCCATTTCACTCGCTGTACACTCAGACAAACAAGAACAAAAACATACACAGCACAAACATTCAGGCAAGTAAGTCAGGTGAAGGAATGCTATTGCATTCCTAAAAACACAACCTCACAGATGGGACCAGGAGGTATTCATTACTGACATGAGTCTTTTCAAGTGTGTGTTTGCGACAAACAGGTCAAGTGTGTGTTTTTTGTAATGCGTCGCGTCGGACTTACTCGTCATCCTCTAATAACTCGTCATCACTGCACAAAGAACTGTACCGCCCCTTTGCTTTCAGAGGGACTTGCAGAGACATTTCCTAAAGGACGAGACTGTTGTCATTCATAACGTTGATCAATTACTGTACTACAAAGACTTGGAACTTTCGTACCCTGTCTAAAAGGTTCACTGGATGAACACTGGCATAACATGGGTCCGTTTCTTCATAGTCATCCGAACGTGTATCTGGTGGACAGAATGCTGTAACAAGTCGGACAATTGATGTGAAACACCAAAAATGCATACAAAAACACATTTGGTGAATAGGAGAAGGATTTTACATGGAAAAAAAATTTCAGAGTCAGAAAATCTGTGATTGGAAATCAAGATGAATTACACTGGGGTAATTGCAGCAGCAGTTACTAGCATTAACTTCTTCCTCAAAACAGATTGTTGTTAAAAATGCATGCATCTGGTTCAGAAATTTGGAATAAATACAATTGCGTGGAGAAAGATAAAACATTCATAGCAGTCTACTAACTTGTCTGCGGAGGAAGCTGGGGGACTCCTTCAGCAGGCAGGGCTACTTGAGAGGCAGGTTGGCTTGACTGTTGTATGACTTCTTGAGTTTGAGAAGTCATGATGCGAGGCAGAACCTTCGGGGTTTGGTCTTGAAGGTGCTCATCGGTCTTGTTAGGAGGAGGGCTGGGGGACCAAGGAGTAAAGGAGCGGTCAACACAGGTTTGGGGAGCAGATGAGTCGTCCAGGGTCACGGTGTCAGGAGGCTGGGCGAAAATGCCCCACAAACGGCTGAGTCGATACATCCTCTTTTGGAAAGAATCCTTTCAACAAAATGCTCCCTCTCCGCTCATTCCATGAGAGGAAAAATAATGATTGGGTTTTGTTTACAGGCAGTGCAAAATCAAAAGTCTTCTAGGGGAATGGCAACTTTCTAGTCAGACGAATTTCTTCCACAGTTCTGAGAGCTGCTCTAGAGTTCGCCATAGTTGAAAAAAATATTAGACGGCCCTCCACAACTGGTCTCTTCGCTCTTCCTATCTGTCACATTTTCTCTCGCTCCCTCACATTTTGACAAGT
>CAAKHF010010037.1:0-11336 GCA_901007745.1 Hippocampus kuda | reverse complement strand
ACAAGTCTAAACCTGCGTCCTTGCATAAGATACTATGCAAAAACAACATACCATGGAATCCAATGCGCTTCAAATGTGTCAATGTTGGGGGGTTGGGGGGGTTTGTTTGACAAGAGTGTTACTCATCCCTTCCGAAAGAAATTCCTCCCATTTCAAGATATGAGGGTGAACAATACATTCGGGTGTTGTTTCAGGCTTCCCTCTTGTGGTTCATGTCTGAAATTGACATCCAAATACCCAAATCAAGTGTCAGTCAATGGAAAGCAACGCAAATAACCCCAGAAGCACCATGGATTGAGCAAGCACAGTTTTAACTTTTTATTGATTTAATCACTATTGCTCTACTACGCAATTTTAACATTAAACGAAAGACTTCAGAAAAAGGCTGTTGCTAGGTCACCATCTACTTTTTTTTTTTTTGCTTTAACAGCTCAAGTGAACTGCCATGCCGCGGAATCTAACAGATGGATTCAAGGCAAAGGTTTTTCTCATACTCTGCATAAACTGTTCTCAGGACAACAGAAGTGACCTGAGCACATCTTCACACCTATCAACAAGTATTCCGACCACTGTGAAGGAGCTACATGACCTCTACACACGCATATCGCCAAAACCGCCATCATGTCATCAGTGTATGAGTCCTCTGAATATAGCTCCCAAAAATAGATCCACAATGACGGGAAACTGGCCTTTTGACACAGTTCCTCCTATTTTTGCCGAGGAAGAGTACCAAAAGGAAGGAGGAACACTTATTTTGCGATCAATTAATGCATGTATATTTGGAGCTATTTTTCTTTAAAATGCCAATTTAAGCAGGACTACTGACACAATACGTTCGAAATATTAACTCAGGTTACACAATGACGTCTATCATACAATGTTAAGTGATGCATCATTGAGTGCTCATTGCTTATGGGGAATTCAGGGTACATTTCTACAAAACATCTCGACCCCAAAACTGAGCACCACAATCAACTTTGCTATGACATACAACTACCTAATGATGTGTGCCCAACAACATTATGCAGCAATGCAGCTTGGGAGAGCTGTTTCTAGTTCCAATAGTTAACCAATACAAACCACAATTACTGTAAAGATGTGTTCAAAGATTAGCATGTTTCATTCATGTGTACAGCCCCGAGACGGGAGAGGGAAAAAAACATGCAATCATTTAGGTACATTAAAATGTTGACAAAACTCAAGTCAGGTGGTTTTGTCTCATAAGACAAACAAGAAAACAGACCAGCTAACAGCACCTTGCTTCCACTGCATGAAAGCAGACGACAGCAAAGAAAAGTCGTTCTTGTTTGCGATACAGAGGGGAAAAGGTTTGGAGGGAACAATGAAGAGACCTGTTCGGATCAGGTTACCTGCATGGGAAAAAGAAGTCCTCTTCTATGATGATACAATGATTTTAAAAAGACACGCTTGTGAGGAATATGGAGGATAGAATGAGAGAGGGAGAGGAAATGACCAGTTAACCAGAAAAAAGGGAGGCGGCAACAAAGCCCACCGACAACGACACAAAACAGCATGTGAATATGAGCCATCACAGGCAAAACTGTGAAGAGTCAAAAGAAGAAAAGGAAAATGACTTCTCCATCCATTTCTCACTCTCTCAATCTCTCCGTGCCACTCACAGGGTAGTTTGGAACGTGCAACTATTTTTGTTCTCTACTGTGACTTCCTCCCTCTCACTGCAGCTACTTCCTTTTTAAGACAAAGCAGAGTGCACAGTCCATGTGTGCTACCCACCGGTATTACATACGACCATGACAAGTAAATGACATGTCAACAAAAGTATTGTTCAACGGAAAAACACAACCTATTTTCTCAAATTCACTGTGAATCTGAACTGCATTATGTCATTGTGTCCAGGAGGTGGCAGTGTTCTCTTCTTTGACCAATTTACAATAAATAAATGAACTGTACTGACAACCTCGAGCTCCGAGCACAGGCGAACAGAAAATACAATAGAAAGGTAATAGCATTCACTTATACAGATACCTCAATCGAGTGGCTGTGTACATCTACTAATTGGTGTCGTAGAAGAGACAGCCAGTTATAGCAATGTCTTCAGATCATGAGACTGGAACCCGATGGCACTTAACCTCGTGTTTGACAATGATGAATTTCATTGTTAGTTATTTGTCTTTCAAATGAATGTATCCATCTATCTTCATAAAATGACCTGCAAGGTGTTGACTAACTCAAAGTGTTGACACCGACAGACACTTCACTTCACTTCCACTAGTCGACCTATGTCTGTTGAGTAATAATGTCACAGCAGCACTTTGGCGACTACTGGATAGTTTCGACGGAATAATTTGATTTGGTGACGTATAGAGTGAACACCACATTTGACTGTGTCTGTCAATATCTTCAAAATCTGTCACTCGATCACGTGAATCACTTGTGTTCGCTTGTCCTGCTCACAACAAACAAGAGCAATGTCATTGCTCTCATTGCCATGGCATGTATTGAAAACATTCTTGTTGCTGGTAACAAAATGTCACTGACGGTGTTGCGCTAAGTTGGCAAAGTTCTTAGCAATGAAATCTTACTCATCATCGTACCCATTTTTTTTTCGACCAAAATTGATTTGCTGCCAATGCTGACTCGTTAAGTGCATTTTTGGGTTTGTTTGTTTTGTACAACGTGTTAATGTTGAAACTGTGCACAATGTTAGAGTGGCTTGAACCTTTTTTCCTTGTTTTGTTTAATTCAGCACAGAATGTCTGCAACCCTTTTTAGTTGAGTTCAGCAATCTTTTTTTCTAAAAAAGAAAAAAAAAACACTTGTCTTTTGATGCTGGTCCACGTTCCAAAACAGTTTTGATTTCTTTATTACCTCATTTGCGAGCATGTTGTATCATAATATAAAGCAAAACTTAAATAGGACTGTCAATATTGTCTGCAATCTAACATGAATTATGAAGCACTTGTCAAATAACACTGGAGACGAAAGTGCTGTGCACAGCAGTAAGGTCAGAACACATGACAAAATAAATATGATACAGACGTGTTAACTAAAAAAATACATATACTGTACATATTACACACACACACACACACACACACACACACACACACATATATGCGCACTACTGTGTTTCAGCCTTGGCCATTATGGCGACCAAGTATTTTTTGAGGTGGTATTTGGTGTAAAACTTTGAAAACCACTGCAGTAGAGGTATGCTTACAGGAGTAGCAACCTTACCTTTCAATTTTGGAAGGACGTACAGGATTCCTGCTTGGAATTTTTGGGGGCCCTCTTGGTACTGATGACCCAGCTTTTGGAGGGAGAGGTGGAGCATTTCTCTCTTGCCTGGGGGAGACGGTGAGGGCCATGGACGATATAGCTGGCATTTTATCGGATCTTGAATGGAGAGTCGCCAGGTGAATGCAAGATGTCTGAGGCTCAGTTCGGAAGGTGGCGGCCCAAGATGGGTGGAGGGTTTCTTGTGCGGGATACTGGGTTGAGGTGTAGGACAAAGATCGAACCTGTACCGGTGCCTCTTTGATGAGCGACTTGGTGTGTTGAGGCGTGGTTGGGCTTTGTACCGGCGGTGAGGGTGTCAGGGTCATTGTGAAGCGTTGTGGCGGGCAGTTCAAGGAGCTCCGTGGGGGCACCGGTGGCAAAGAGGTGTCACAAGATGGGAAAATTCGAGAGCTGGCTTGAGACTCCAATAGCACCGCAGCACTGGAGTTGAACCTTGTCCTCTCTTTTGGAACTGGCCTCTGTTTCTCCGCATCAACATCCTCTTCCTCTTCATTATATTCAAGAGTTACCATCACCTCTGTGTCTCCAGTTTCCTCTTTCATTCTGGATGCTTGTCTGTCCCTTGGGACTGGTTTCTCTCTTAATCTGGGTGCAGGTTCAGGGGTACGTGCATTTTCTTTCTCAGCTTCGTTCAGAAAATGTTTTTCCTGCATGACTGATATTGCGCCGCCAGCCAAGGGTTCATTCTCCTCCATAACTTGCTCATGCTCTGCTCTCGCTCCCAGTACAAAGACTGACTGAGCTTCCAGTTGCAGAGAGGTGACATCTCGAGTTTTGTTCAGGCTGGCGAGAATGCGTCTCCGGTGGCCCGGAAGAGATATTCCTATGTTCTCTAGCTGATCTGGTGTGAGGTTATGACATTCTGCTACGGACGACAGGCCTGCAATTTGAAATGCTTTGGAATACTGCTCGAGACGAAGGCCACTTAACCAGTCCCAAACGGTGATTTCAGACTCGGGCTGAGACATGGCAATGCAGTCTTTCAAACCTCAGATCATGGTCCATGTAATCTGTGGAAGAGAACACGGATCAATTTCAATGGATATTAACAAAACGACAGCACTTCAAAGGTAAATGCCGTTTCCAATATGATGACCTCTCAGCAGAAGTCAAATTAAAATCATGACGCTATAACGAAATAATTTGAGGATTATTCCATTGAGCCGCCTGCAAAGACACACAGTCACACAACATAACGGATGTCTTGGAGAGGAAGTACATAATTACAGCACAAATATTGGCACACACAGCCTGTCCAGCTGACCACAATCAAACCATACCCATATTGTAGCGTCTGCACCCACCTCTCTGTCGTCCAGAACAGTTTTGCAATCCAATTTGATCATGAAACCTCCAATGTTTAGACATTCACAAACATGCCTTGCACTTTCATCTATAACTGCTTCAGACAACAAAGTGTATGCAGAAAAGTGGTGAAGATTGCATGACTGTCTGTGTCCTGTGTGTTGTGTTATTTTTGTTATTTTGACTTCAAAATGGGGGCGGCCCGGTAGTCCAGTGGTTAGCACGTCGACTTCACAGTGCAGAGGTACCGGGTTCGATTCCAGCTCCGGCCTCCCTGTGTGGAGTTTGCATGTTCTCCCTGGGCCTGCGTGGGTTTTCTCCGGGTCCTCCGGTTTCCTCCCACATTCCAAAAAAAACATGCGTGGCAGGCTGATTGAACACTCTAAATTGTCCCTAGGTGTGAGTGTGAGCGTGCATGGTTGTTTGTCTCTGTGTGCCCTGCGATTGGCTGGCAACCAATTCAGGGTGTCCCCTGCCTACTGCCCGAAGACAGCTGGGATAGGCTCCAGCACCCCCCGCGACCCTAATGAGGATGAAGCGGTTCGGAAGATGAATGAATGAATGAATGACTTCAAAATGGCGCCACGAGAGTGGCTGCCTTTCCAGCAGCTCCTTTATTTTGTTGTTCTACTTCTTCCTTTCATAACTTTGCTGCTGTGAAATGGGAATTTCTCCATTGCGAGACTAATAAAAGGTTTTCTTATCTTATCTTATGTCATTGATGGAAGGAACTAGAAATGCATTGTTGCAGACCTCCAGCCCACAACACTTTGACCACCAAAGCAGGTGATTTGGGGTTGCCACGACCATGACCGTGACCGTGACACTCTTCACCTAATTACAAGCTAGTGTGCCATTGAAATAATGTTTCCTGGACAATGGCAACATACATAGGTGAGGTAAAGGGCAAAGTAAAAAGTACCCCTGCAATTGGAGAAATACTACACAGTGGTGAGCTAATATTGAAACAACTGCAATTTCCTGTTTGTACTAACGAGAGCAGGACAGTCTTCTGAACCAAAAGCACTTCCTTCCATTAAAATAAAATGAACTCCCTGGTAGCATGATTTAGTGTGTTACTCATTAAATCCCACATGCACGCATGCAGACAAAATGAAATCCTACACAACCACAATTGGCTTCGGTTTGCTGTCTGTTTGATAAAGAGTTGTGATGTGGAGGCAAGGAATGCATTGTCAGTGAAAGGCATGAGGCCTGCTCGAATATAAGGGCACAATGATCTGAGCGAAGCATGATTCAGGCACATTCTTTTAATATGTGCAAAAGCAAAGAAAAGATATACCCAGCACGTTACATGAACCCCGGTCGGGCAGTTAAAGCTGTTAAAATTTGTTGCACCAGGTACAGTTGTACTGATAATCCATCTGAATTTGAGCCCCCTCTGATCAAAGTCGGCACAGGCCCGGGAATCGGATGGCTCGTAAAATGATCCTAACCGATGATCTAGCGCTGTGGGTTGTGTTCAAAGTGAATTTTCCTCAGCCAACTGCTGAGAAAAATGGTCAAGGCCGGCAACAGTTCATGTTAAACCTGCTCATTATTTTCGCTCGCAATCCGTCGTGCGTGTGATCAACACAGAGAGTGGAAGGAAGCTGGAGTACCTGTAGAAAATAAATGCACGCGCAGAAGCAATCCGCAAACTTCACACAATAAGGTCTGAGCTAAGTTCCGAACCAAATGACCGTGAGCCACTATTTTCACCATGTTGCAAATGCCCATCCGTATTATGAAACGTAAATGGAGAAGATAACCAGCGGGCATTATGCTTGTGATACGTATGCCACCGAAAATAATTTGAGACTTTTGGTGACACCTCCTGTTACTGTGCCGATTTAGGCTAAACTGCGAAGCTGTGACTCAGACCTGAAACCGACGCAGATCTTGACTGGGCGAACAAACATTTATCAAAAAATGTCAACATACTTCTTCAAAATGCTGATGTCGACATTGGGGTTTGTCAATTGTGCAACTGCCGACGTCCTTTTTCCAACGTCTTTTACCTCACCGTGTTTCCAATCCCCTGTCGTTTTCTCCATTTACTCTCCGCACATTTCAATTAATTTGTGTCCCCACTCTCTCCTATTGTCTTCATATTCACCTCCCACTGCATCCCTCCCTCGGACACAAAGCAGCCAATAACAGGGTCTCTGTGCGGCCTTCACAATGGAGCAGTCTGTTGCATGAGCAAGTGTGCTAACACACGCACACGTACATGGTAAGCGAACACAGTTCGCCTCTGGCCACATATTCTAAACAAGTGGTCACTTAATAATGTGTGTGAATAGGTGATGGGGTGCCTTAGGCAGTGCTTTAAGTTTCATATCCCCTTTTTGACAAATATGCTGAGCCAGGATGTATACACACACACACACACACACACACACACACACACACACACACGTACACACACATGACAATGTTACATTTGACACTTTCAGCGATTTTAACAATATTTTCACAGTGGTTAAATTTAGCTTTTTAATCAATCAAAATCCTTCATACTACTAATAAGCTAAATGTATTTTTCATACACGTTTTGACTGTAATCATGACTTTATTACTGCATTTGTGTCATTAGTGCTGAACTACGGCACATTCCAAATTGTGTACAGATTTGGGTTATGTTGCTGTAGGGAAAAAAAATTACATTTTGCGGCCGTATTTTCAGCAGTTGTGATACGGTGGAACCTTGGTGAACGACAGGTTTACAAATAATTCGGTTAATAAGTCATTTTTTTAAGAAAATTTACCTCCGGTTAAACACTTTTGTTTACAAACAGTCCTGGCTTGGCCACGGAAGGCTCAGAACTTTTTATCACCAATTTGGATAATAATCCTAATTGGCTCTCTGCTCCAGAATTCTACAATTGAGTCGTGCGGTGGTATACAGTAATACAGCAGCTATTGTGGCCTTCGTTGTTTTCATATTGGACTAATGTTCAGGATGGCGGGGCACTGATGTGCGAAGGAGAGCAGATCATCAGTTAATGAGATCAATGACTGTTCTGATCTAGTATTCTGCATTCAGCATCATACAAATCTGCAACCCATGAGGCACAAACCTAGGTAAATAAACTGGCATACAACACCAAAACTTAAAAGCACATAGGTTTATCACGATGCCTTGGATATTTCCTCTCTTGCCGTTCTTGCTTGTACAAAATTAAAAGAAGTGGCTAAAAAGAGCCCATCTAGCTACACAATGGTACACCACCTAACCAGTCAATGAATTTTAAAGAGTGGAAAACCAGTCGACAATGCCTATACCATACTGTCCACACATCTACATTTTAGGGTTGCTTCTATCTCATTATATATGTGAAATACATACTCGGCTAATAATAGAAAAAATAGAATACTGAGATAATATTCATTCATTCATTCATTCATTCATTCATTCATTCATTCATTCATCTTCCGAACCGCTTCATCCTCATTAGGGTCGCGGGGGGTGCTGGAGCCTATCCCAGCTGTCTTCGGGCAGTAGGCAGGGGACACCCTGAATTGGTTGCCAGCCAATCGCAGGGCACACTGAGATAATAAAGAAATAATATACTATATGTTATTATACAAACGCAATGTAAAAGGAAAAAGACATTTGCTCATAGCGCTATTTGAGATGCTCTATGCAGGAAGCTCGACAGCTGGTTGGTTAGTCATCCCAACTGATTCCTATCAAAGTGTTTCAAATGTCAGAACAGGCCAGATAAAATACAAAAGACAACTTTGACTGAAAATGACTAATCCACTCACCACTGGCCTTGCTGCTTGCTTTTAGCCCACTTTCAAAGACTTCCCAATGATGACTCAGTGCTGCTGGTCAAGAAATGCATCCAACAATGTCCTCTATTCTAGTGAAGCCACCGCTGTGTGTGCGAGAAAAGGCACATGCTTCTCTCTCTTCAACATTTCACATTGATCCAAACTAAAATTATGATATCACTTAGTAATGTGTGCACATTCCCATAGGTACATGGCCAGCCAAGAGTTTGGACAGTTTCTCATTCAACTGCAGTACAAAGTGTGCCCAACTTTTGACTGGTCGTCTGCTTACGCTTGCATACAACTAGTGCATCGCATTAGGATGGCATTCAAGAAGAAAAAAAGGTTTCCAGTCCTTTTCTCAAGAGCCACATATCATGCCCACTCTATTTTCTTGAAAATATTGACACCAATAAGTCACATCCTTTCGTGTACCACATTTTTTTCAAGCGTTCTGAATTTAACCTGCAGAGTTTTTCATTCCGCTTGACCTGCCCCTCGATTCCTGTAACAAAGCCCCGCTCTCAATGTTTCACTCAATCCTGAGTAATCCAGTGAGTGTATGTGTGACTCAAAGGAGTAGAGGGAATTAACGGGTGAAAAAAGTGAGGAGACGAAAAGGGAAAAACAGACATGCTCAACTGACTCTTTTGCCTGTAAACTCAACCACTGGGTAATCATGTTGGGGAACCAAAAAAATGGCCTGGTATAAAGATATGGACTTTCAAAAAACAATGAAGTGGTTGGTTTGTAGTTTTCTTTCAATGTCTTTTGTTTTTCTTTTTGTTTTTAATGAAACATTTTTACACCAGACCATTCTTGGCACCTAAATGCCTTCACAAATATGCAGTTTTCACTGACACCAATTAGAATTAAGGTAATTTTTTAAAAATAAATTAGCCGATTAAATTCCTTATTTATATTAACGATGACCCCCTTAAATAACTATCAATACCCCCAACTGTATAACAAGAGTTTTACGAAATGTATGTCTTTTTTTAGCTTTTGACTACTGAGTGAGTTTGGAATAAATACGCAGAAACTCTAGCTGTCACACACTCTTCAAACAAGTTGCACTTGATCACAGTTCACCACCTCATTTTTACGCGATCGACATAATTAAAGCACAAATCAGTGCTGTAGCACAGCAAATGACGAAATCGGTGACTTTGAAGGAAAATGAGTGTTGCTGAATTGTGTTGCAATTCGGCTTAACCCCAATGAATTCCACTGGAGATCAACGTGATGCTCGTTACAAGTCCACTTTGCTCGCCACTTGACAAAACATTCAGCGGTTTACAAGCAACCCACAAAAGCGAGTATTATACCAACCTCTCCGTTCAAACTGACGGCTCCAGTGCTCCTGTCATTGATATTTGACGACGGTATTTCCACCACCACACGAACACTGACGATCACTCTGTTCTGTGAATCACCGCGCTTTATTATCGTTCATCATCAATGTCTGTTACTTTACTAGCAGCCGCCGTAGTAAAGTTGGTTTTCATGTGTGGGTGGAAGAAAAGTTGTTTGTTAAACGTCTTACCTTTTTAGTCACCGTCCGAGTGAAGTAACTTGTACCCCAGGCTTGACGTCAAATCAGCCAAACATCCTCAAAAATAGCGACGTCAACTAGCGGTTAACATTTTCTCACGAATAAAAAAAAAACAGCAACAGTACGCAAGCACACGCTGATCAAATAGAATTAAGGTAGACTTGAGTTCCGGTGCACTATTTCAAAATAAATCCTAACGTACCTATAATGTTGTATTTCTTTTATTTTTGAACGACTCGAGAAATGAATTTCCGCCAAAGTACTTCGCGTATTATAGGTGGTATAGTGCAGCTCAGATTGTCAAAAGGGGATCACGTGCCTGGTGGGAAACCCTAGACAACGACCCACTCAAACTTGAGGTACGACTTCGCTTGTTTTCCCTGTTACGCTATGTAACAGGGAATGCTTTATGTAAAGCATTTGTTACGCTACAAATGCTTTACATAAAAGACAAAACATTTCGAAGAGGCGATTACAGAAATCTAGAACAACTATTGCATATCCATCATAGAGCAACGATTCAGACAATAGCATTTTCAATGAAAATGTCCACGTGTCACATACATACGCTATCGTGTATGAAGCGCTGCCTTCATTCATGAAAATTTTTCATGAATGAAGGCAGCACTTCATACACGATAGCGTGTGTATGTGACACATGGACACATTTTCAAACACAAATGCCTTCCACTGCCTTCACAACTTTACAAAGCAGTTAGGTATATAGTATACCACTCACCAGAAGCCAACGCTAATCTGTGCATCCAACAGGTCAATGCGTTCTCTTACTTGTTGGCTTTGACATAATAGCATGAGTGCTGCACCCGTGGGTAGTGAGGGTGTTTCTGCACCAATAGGCCTCCATCTGATAGTATTTCGTGCAGTGTAGTTGCTTGAAAGTGACTGGACTTTTACCTAGCCTGACCCACTGTGTTCTGCTGAAGTGCAGAGCGGCTTACTCACAGACAGTTTATGAAATAAGAAGATACCTGGACCTCGTGATGTACGTGCTTCTTTTCATATTACACTTGATGGATGGACTGTCACTCCACGGATGATTTTTGTGGTCTAATACTTTTACATGCACCACAATGAGAACAACACAATATAAAGTGATATCCCTTTTGGAAATTACTGCAGTACTTGTTTTGATGAAACGAAAGCGATTGAGGGAAAGCACCAAGTGAAACTTTGTTGGGGATTAGACACAGAACTTATTTGGAAAAGACTGGGAATTAATGGAGGAGAAAATAGACGAGATTGAGGAAAAGGGGAGAGCCAAAGACGTAAAATAGGAGGGAAGTTGAAAGCAAAGAACATTAAGGAAGAGTAAGGGTAGATAAAGGAAAGGAGGGGGTGGTGATGAGTCATCAGCCCTGGTGGGCCGGAATACTGCAGGGGTGGCAGTATC
>CAAKHF010010034.1:22187-39397 GCA_901007745.1 Hippocampus kuda | reverse complement strand
CAAACACACCCAGCATGGTCAAGCAATTATCTGATTGATTTAACACAAGCTGGCCATTAACTCAGACCACACACACACACACACACACACACACACACACACACACACACACACACACACACACACACACACACACACACACACACACACACACATTTACAAAGTAAACGGCTGGGTTGGTGGGTTGTCTTAGTCACAGAGCTCATCTGTGACCCGAGTTAGGATCCATTTGAGACTTCCAAGGGCGACGACTTCCTTCCAGCAAGTTGGCTCTTCCTCTGCTTGTTTTGATTTACTGAGCCGACGCTCCACTGCAGTCATGTAATTACTGGCTGGTGCCCGTCCGCCTTGTCCCACTTTTGATGAATGGCAGCATCCCGGCGGGATGGCGCGGGCACGGCTAATTGGCCAAGCTCTCCTGATAATATTTAGCGAGCACTTTTATGATCGCATTTGTGTTTTGCATTTGCTTCCAGGAACTTGTCCCAGGAGCTCTGGGGCCCGGATTGGACACACAGTGGTGCGGGATATGCAGGCCGTGGCGATCGGACAGGATCTTCGACGGATCGGAGATGACTACAATGACTACATACTTAGGGTTAGTCTTCATCCCCATTGATTCTCTTTGCATCTGCAAATTAAGAACGCAAACACCCTGTTTATTACAGGGGATAAATTCAAGAAACCCTGAGACAGCAAAGTTAAAAAAGACAAACTGATTAAAACGCACATTTTAAAGTAGTCCTTGTTGCCTGTTCTCACTGTCATGACATGTTGACTATCGTACAACAGCCCCATTGAGAAAAGGAAAAGGCTACTCTCGCTCGCACGGTTCTTCAGATGGCAACGCACGCTAGCCTCAAGATATTTGTCCATTGTGACACTGTACATGTAGAGAACAAAATATTCCACCAAATCAAACCATTTTGTCTAGCCTGCTAGCTTAATGCTAACATATAATTGGAAGCTCTGTAGACGGGCAAACAAAAGTTAGCATATATGTTACTGTAATTGTAATCCTCACTGTTCAAGTATGACATCATTAAAAGTTGTTGTTTTTTTTTTTTTTTTAAAGTTTTACTCATTCCACACACTTTAAACAAATTTAAGCTTCTTAAAATAAACTTTTGAAAGAATTCCTATGGGCCGGTTGTCACTCTCATCATTTTGAAGAAACAAAAAGGATTATTCAGTTCTCCAATCAAAACATTTCATTTCATCGCCTGAAAGTTCACTAGCTTACCGCTAACACATAATGCGGGATCCCATAGAGAAGCTAATGTAATTAGCATAGCTGTTACGGTAATGACAAAAACAAATGCTTTAAGCTACTTTAACACCGACGGCATAGCAACACATACAAACGAGAGCAGATAACATAACAATACATGAAAAATGGTCCTTTAATATTTGTTTAAAATTCACAATTTTGGCTTGCAAACGCACTGTTTGGTCACACAATGACATTTTCTTACTGTAGTTATGTGACCATAAGGTTAAGCATCATCTAGTCAAGGCTTGCCATTCTGTAAACCAGAACGAGTGTATTTTACGCATGGCTCCCGTTTTGGTTTGGCATTATTTCTGGACGTTGCATCATCACCGCTTCTCTTCCTGGCGGCTTCGGCTCGTTTAATCTCATCAGAGTCTTCCAAAGCTCTGCTCGCGAGCCTCCTCACTTTGGAGTTTTTTTCTGAGATTTTGCTATAAACCCCATCATTAGCGCAGTTTACTTCTTACTCCCCTTGGTCTTTACCGCGAGTCAATTACTGCATTTGCGTGCACCCCGCCGGGCCTTCAGAGGTTCACCTCAAAGTGGATTTTAACAATTAAACGCATCATTTAGATGCGTTCAGATTGTTGACGACTCCGCTCTGGCTCGGCCAAGATTAAAAAGCTGCAGAGGAAGCCGGTGGGCGGCTGGAGAAGAGTGCGATAACGTGATAAGTAGCCGCCGTGACTCAACACTTATTCACATGACTGGGGAAGTCAGAAAGAGAAGAAGGTGTGTGTGTGTGTGTGTGTGTGTGTGTCTTAATGCATTGAGCCAATGAACTTAAGCACAGAATTGTACCGAAAGTGTGCACACGTGTTTTCTTAAAACAATGAGCCGGCCTGAGAAAAAAAAAAGAGGAAGGTGGAGTTTGGTTCCCTGTTCTCGTGCCAGGTGTCACTTTTCGAGCATTTTATCACGAGACACAATTAAGTGATTGTAAAGCCCTCGCATGTGGGCAAGGAGAATCACATGGTGTAAGTGTGTTTTTTTTTTTTTTTTTTTTGGAAAACAAACAATGCAGACAAGTGGAACTTAATAACAAGATAAAATATGCTACACCAATAACATTCCTTCTTTTGAGGAAACAAGCAATCCAAACAACTGCTGAACTATTTTCTTTTGAGGAAAGTGTAACATCAAAAAGCTTCTTTTTAGGAAATGAACAATACAGACAAGTTGGACTGTGTAGCCGCTTCTTTTTTCGAGCAACGCAGTATAATTAAAAATAAATGTCAGCCTAAATATTTTCGGAAAGTGGAACACCAAATACCGCACAACTTAAGTATTTTCTTTTTGGGAAAATGCCAGATTCTTCTTTTTGGGAAACAAAACACAACAGATGAGTGTAATGTTGTGACACCAACAGCTTAAATCTTTTCTTTTTAGGGAAAGTGGAACTACAATGGTTAGTCTTCTTTTTAGGAAACAAACAACACTGATAAGTGCAACCGTAACAATTTGAGCAGTGTGGATTATTATGATCTAAAAACACCAGCCATGCTTCATCCATTGATGACAGAGCAAGAACGCGACTGCTTATTATTCTAAATCCTTCCCAAAAAGCTCAAGTTCGCAGGGCTTCTGTTTTTGTTGTTTTTTTGTGTTCTGGGGTTGGCGGTGATCATTATATTTGAGCTGAACTCACTCACACCAAGCGGTGCTTTGTCGGGGTTTAAAATTCTGCAACCGGGTAGCGTGACAGTACAGATTTGACACCTCGTACCAACTTCCCTTCGCTAGCCACTTGGATGACCGCACTAATTAACGCTCATTTGTGCAACACTGAAATGCAACACAAGGCTTTCCGTTCATGGGAAATTTCTGGTTTGACTTTGAACGCGTCGTCATGTGCCTCTTCTGCACATCTGCCCCCATGTGTGTTGGATTTATGCATTGTGTGTTTGTTTGCAGACATCAGTAAACGCTGTCTGGTTTCTGTGTGCGCGTGTCTGTCCATGTGTGTGTGTGTGTGTGTGTGTGTGTGTGTGTGTGTGTGTGTGTGTGTGTGTGTGTGTGTGTGTGCGTGTCGGGGGCCGGTATCCGTGACAGTGTAGATACATTATTGCTCAGCCTTGCGGTTAAAGGGCTCTCGCTGAGTAAAGGCATAAGGTCTAATTATCCTGCCAAAACACACACACATACACACGCACACACTTCAGCAGAGGCTATTACACACTGTGTCGTCTTTCAGTGGGAAGTGCTTGCAGACAAAAATAACTCAGAGGAACATTGCGCACCCGTCGGGTTCGCGTTGTTGGCGTGTCAAGACAAAAGTGGGGTGTCGGAGACTTAAGCATACCGTGTGTATGGATGGAGAATTGCGATTCCTAACATGAGGTATATTCGACAAGATTGTGTAGGACAGAACAGTGCAGTATACCATCAAATGCAGTCACGTGTTCATTCTTTTGAAATGAAATGGATTCTAATACAAAAGAGACATAAATGCTGGGAACTCTCTCGACTCAACTCAATGTTTTAATTTTTAATAAATTTGCACACAAGAAAACCTTTTTTTTCTGCTGTCATCACGGGGTGTTGTGTGTAGAATTTTCACGGGAAAAAATTATCCCAGGCTCTAATACAGGGGTGTCAAACTCATTTTTGTCATGGGCCACATTTTAGTTACCGTTTCCCATGGAGGGCCGCTATGACTGAAACCAAATCAATGAAGGGTTTGGTTACAAGAAAATGGTTACAATATGTCTCTTATTTATTACATATAAGAATTTTAAATTTTGGTAGAGATTTTAGCAAGCATCATAAAAGCAGACATGTTTGATTTGCTTTTGCGGGCCACAAATAATGTGGTGGGCCAGATCTGGCCCCCGGGCCTTGTGTTTGACACATGTTCTCTAATATACAATGAGGAAAAAGCACTTTCAATACATTCTGGAAGCACTTTTAAGTGCCAAAGTCATTTTAAATTGCTGTCAGAATATCAGTTAAAACAATTGCAATGCGCAGGCTAAAAATACATTTTTTCCGTTTGTTGTTGTCTGAATAGCATCTCAGTCGTACAGGTCACGCGAGCCTGCGAAGGTTTAAATTGAGGCCGCTGGACTCTTCTTGTTTGTCGAATTTGTTGTGTGTGTGTGTGTGTGTGTGTGTGTGTGTGTGTGTGTGTGTGTTTTTCTTGTTTTGAAAATGTTCCAATATGACTAAGGCAACTATGCTATTAGGCTAACGATAACAAAGCCTGAGCCAGTTTCTCTTTTCTGTGCGCGCGTGCGTGCACGCCTTTTTTAAGTGTAGCCCTGTTCAAAGAGCTATTTTTGGGAGGCAGCATAGTAAGTTGCGGCGAGGGAAAACAAAATCACATGAGCTGTTTTGTAACGGCTGACTGCAATGTTTCTACCAAACAAGACACAGATCAATAACAACAGGGAGTAAAGTAGTCAAAAATAAAGCCGGAAATTGAACCTTTTTAGAGGTGAATGCGTTGCTTAATGTGAGTAAGGGGGGGGGGGGGCAAACTACACCAGTTGGGTGACCAAACTCTTGTGTTTGCCTTATCGATTTTCTGCAGTTTGCAATCATTGATCGCATCCCTCCCCCGGAGACACGACAAAATGCTCCGCGATTTGAACCTCGTGAACATGCTCTATGCAATCAAAGCAACAGATGTTAGCCATCAGCCAAACTGCAGAATGATTGACAGACGTTGGCTCTCCGTCCTGACGGCGGGTTGCGGTCTAGCCTGTACAGATCCGATCCAAAATTCTCTGGGTGGCTGACCAATTGTTTACGATGCCGTCGAAGTGAATGGACCATTAAAGTGGTGCAACCAAACAATCAAATTCCAGTCACAACATCAACCTCATTCTGATCGGCTTGACTTCATTGACACAGCGACGCGATACGATTCGCTCCCGTCATCACTCCAATTACGATACCAATCCGCTCCAGTTATGATCCGATCCCATTTACGATGTGACACGAAGCGAATGACACCAGTTACGATACAACACACTCCAATGTATAATCTAATATGATTTTTCCATGCGATATCATTGACACCAATATCCACACACTCCAGTTATGATCCGATTTTTGTTCAATATAATTAACTCCAGTGAGACGCCATTTACCAATATGATACATTTCACATCATCTGTCATGCGCCACAATGACAACAAAACAAGATTTGGCCCTAGACGTCGCAAACGTGATGCGAATACATCATCAGTGACATTTTACGACAGATTTGTACATTTAGAGGCTCTTTGAATCCCAGTTAAAAAGTTGATGTTTGAACGATTGACTGGTGCCTTTGGGTGTCACATATTTGCAGTCAGGTCAAAGGGATGGTGTACAGGAAAAGCTGGAAAAGCCTCTTGGTCTGGCGCGTATGTGCGCAACTCGGATCACATGCAGAATTACGAGACAATATGATTCATAACCGGGAAAACCAGTCTTTCCCCCTCACCTGTTTCCTGTCTTGGCGTTAGCGTGCTGTGTGGGCTTCGGTTTACTTTTCCACCAACCCAGCTTTGGATATGCCTCACTCTGGCTCGAACTCGTGCCACTCAGTCTCTTGTTGGTGTTTTACAATCCATTCCGAAAGGCGTGAGGCCAAGATGGGACATCCTCCTGCCAACCTAAATAAACTCCAATTTCCTACGACAGTAAATAATACGTTTCAGACAGATTGCAAGAGGTTCATCTTAAAACATGTATTTAAGTCAGCTACGGAGGCGGGACTTGAATATGGAGGCAAAGGCATACTTCACTTTAACACAATACATGTGGCGGTCGGTTTGTTGTTGTGCTATTTGCAATGACATCATCGTCCAATGAAACGAAACGTACGTCCAATTCTTGAGTTCTTCTTTCTCTCGAAACATTAAAAAAACAGTAGAATAGGTAAACAAATAGTGACAAATAGTGAACTTGTCCTTTGCCATATGGCTTTGGCTAGCTGTAACGGGGTTTAGTAGATTATGGATTTACAGTATTTACAGTTTTAGCTTTTTATTTCAATCCACAAAAAGAAATTAAAATAGATCATTATTTAGTAAGGTCTTAGCATACATGGAACTTGGGTAGCTAAAATTCCCTCTTAGTCTTTGGAATTGCATAAGTGACATTTGTGAGTAACTTCCCAAGTCTGCATGACTCTTGACCCACCTTTCTCGAGCCCCAGCGGTGGTTTTTAGAGAGGATTTCCCGTCTACTGTTGCAGGAGTGAGAAATGATGCGGGCCAAAGAGAGGGGTTGTTGACTGAAGGGATAAAGAGAAGAAAGAAAGTTAGGCCAGACCAAAACACCTGCTCTGGTCACGACCAGTGCCAAGTGTGTTGAGAGGGGAGATGTGTGGTTACGTTTACCAGTGATCCGATGTGTAGAGGCGAAAGAATGTGGTTTGTTTGGTTTTTTTTTTTGTTTTTTTTTACACAGTCTATTGATGACAGATGTTTTAATATTGAGTGAAAGATTCAGTGCAATACAAACACATTGCTGCATTGTGATATTGTTACAAACCAGAAGTTATTGTTGAGATTAGCATGTTTGAGAAGAATCAATAATAATTGTGCTGAAATCACCACAATGTATAATTAACTCGCTTTTTAATCGCAATTCTAACCTAACAACAAACTTCCTGGTTCGTGAACTAGCTCATGTAGCTAACAAACAACAACTGTTACCTAAGAAGCCAAGATTAGCATGTTGCCAGGAGAAACAATAATATGTTAATAATCAACACAGTGTATAATTAATTCACTTCCAGCATCAATTCTAATCTAAAATTTGGTCGAATGACAAGGCAGCTGCCTTGTCAGTCAACTAATTTAGTTAACAGGGAAGCTAAGAAGTTAAAATTAGCAAGGAGCTTCTTGCCAAAAGTATCAGTCAGAAACAATAATTATGCTGCAGTCACCGATATGCGTGATTCACTAGTTTTCAATCAACAATTTAGCCGCAAAATAAAAATTGGTAGCAGGAGGTGAACTGCCTAGTTTGTCCAAAAAAAACAAAAAAAAAACCCCCAAAAACGAATGGAGCTATGACCACCTGTTATCTATGAGGCTAAGATTAGCATGTTAGCTCCAGGGTAAAATCCAAACAAACAAACAATAAGACATCTGTTATGTCTCAAAACAAACAAGCGTCTGTTGAAAAATGAGTAAAATGAGTAATTTGGTGGTACATAGCAACCATCTCCAGGATAAACTTTATTTCTGCCATGAGGCTAACATCAGTATCCTCCGAGGAGTGACATCATCATGTGGTGCTGTTTCAGGCTCGGCTAATTGGGTCTTTCTATAGTTGTGTCCTTGAGTTTTATATGTTTTTAATTATAGCAATGACTCTGGGATTTACTGTGTGTTATTGTGTTCATGCCGCAGAGCATTCGCATGTTATTCTTTACAAAAAATAGATATATACTATTTACAATGATACCGTCAATTTTGGTCGACATATTCTCCAAACTCAAGCCATCTAAGCTACTACTTGACATATTTATATAATTCCGGCACTCCGTTTTCACGTCATCTTTCTAGCATTCACGTGAAATTTGTACAAAAATCCCATTCTGCAGTTGTGACATTAACATCTTGTGTTCATACAGAGAGGGAGGCACAGAGCGGCAGCAGCCCGTCAAAACCCGCCACTGATGCTGCACATGGAACCCGCCTTCCTGGTCTGCATGGGCGTCCTGGTCCTCGTGGCCGTCTGGTACTTAGGCGGAGACCCCAACAGCCAACCGGATCATCCTCAGGGTTAGCTCACGGAAGAGGGGGGGGGGGGGAATCAAATAAACCCAGCAGATGTAGCATCCGACAAGTCTTCTTCTTATTTCAGGAATTGGATACTTTAAGGAACTCTAAAAACGTCCGGATTTCCACCCCCCCCTCCCCCCCACTCTCTGAGCCTTTGCCATGAAACCAAAGAGTTGGGAATTTGCACTCCCCATCCAGAACACAAACAAGCCCCGCTCACAAGCCCCGCCCCCCGGAAGATGACACCTGTGGAAATCCAAACGTGCCTTGTACATTCTCCTGCTCATTCTTTTTGGTTTACTTGTTTGAGATGTTGTACAGAAAGGTAAATGAGTCAACTCTGCAGACCCCGGGGTTGTTAAATGATGTGTGGGTCTATGAATTCCCAAGACGAAAGGGATCTTTGAAACTCCTTGTCACAGCTCAAAAGCCACGGTTTCGTCGACGTTTATCCTCGTCTCATATCCGTTTTTTTTTTTTTTTTTTAACCCATGTTTGAATACATTGCACCTCCTCTTACTTGCCACGGATAAAATTTCAAATCCAGATGATAATCTCTGTCTATGTGCCAACAAAATACACTTTATCGTTTTTTAAGAAAATTCTTTGGCAGGCCTTCACTTTTTTATTTTTTTAATTCCTCAAAGCACCCTCAAGAAAGTCTGAGAGAAGAAGTTGTTTTACCGCCACATCCCTTCCCTAAAATGCTCAAGAAACGACAGCGCTTTCCCCAAACTTCTTAAGATGCGTACTCTCTTCAGCATGCCAACGGAGTTAGCGCATTCTGTCTCCTGTCCTTAAAAAAGAGCCAGAAGACCTTTATTCACAGCCTTTCCCAAACATAACTCCTAATTTCACAATATTTAAACCTTAAACATGCCAACGGAGTTGGCCCACCCCTTGGACACCCCTGGAAAAAAAAAAGATGATAAAGCCGATATAACGTGGAACAAACAAGGTCTTCCTTGATGTGTATATGAATATGAATTTATGAATCAAGATCTTATCATCTATGCAAAACATGATCATCTCCAAGAGACTCCGGTGTTTGTGTAAACCACTCGAACCGAATCAATCCAGGCACTATTTGCCCCGTTTTGGTCCTGGACTGCTTTCTAGGGCACCGCTTTCCTTCTCCGTTCTCGGTTTCAGCCTGCGGACGTGCAGTATCATTATCATCATCTGTCAGGCATCCGTCTCCATCCGTTTATTAGCGCAGTGCTTCACAAGTCTGTGCGTGCCCGCCGGTTTTTCAAACACTCCCGGAAAGAGAGCCAATGAATGGTTGGCTAACACGCCTGCTAGCCCGCTACAAATACTGATTGGTTGCCAGAGTCGGTGAATTTCCAGACGCCGTAAAAAAGCATTTTTATAGATTAAGCTCCTTTCACTTGCGTTAAACACATTAAAACTTATTAAACCACGCTTAAAACATACTTTGTGAAGTCTTTGTTTGCGCATGTTCTTTCTCGCTCGGTGTCAAGTAATGGGTGACAATCACGTGACATCACTAAAGAAGCCAAAAGAAAACTCATTGCCCAGTTCTCCAAATAATAATCAAAGTGTGATCGCTTCAAGTTGTCACTCACAGTTCAAGTTACTGAAAAACTGAAGCATAGGAAAAGAGAATTACACGTCGCTAGCTTAATGCTAGCATCCAATGGAAAACAACATTGACGGGTTAACCGAAATTAGCATAGATGTTGCAGTAATTATAATTTTTTTTTTGTAATCTGAAAAGTCGTCCTCTCCTTTTTGCCCATTCTAAACGTAGAGCAATCCATCTAAAACCTACGAACCCCTCAACTTACAAATATATTTTTGGGCTGCAACCCTTCCAACTCACTGGCAAACAATCCACATAATTCTGAATGATTAATTAAGAGATTGTTGTGACACCTTCTGAGTTGCTAATCTTGCAATATTCCTTTAAAATTGCTTTTTTTTTTCAATATTTCGGACAAAAATAAGTTTTTTTGTGCAACCCTCCCAAGTAATAAGCAAACGATAGACAGAATTCTTAACGATGAATTAAGCGAATGTAATGGCTTCCACCGCCCCTCGAGCCAAACCAGTCCGAAGTCACGTGTTATCCCGTGAGAAAATGTAGCACTTTTTTGATGATAATTTTAGCAGAACCCTTCCAAGTTGCTAGAAAAGAAACGACATATTTTTATGATTGTTATGCCCCTTCCTGAGCCACACCCATACTAGGTCCATAGTCATGTGCTATTCTGTTTGAAACGTTACCGATGTACTTTTAATAGGAATTCGTACAAAATACAGTTGTGCTCAACCCTTGTAAGTTACAAGCAAACAATCCATAGGATTCTAAATGAGGAATTAAGACATTATTATGCCCCTTTCGTGAACTACACTTGCTCAATGTAGTCTTGCGTTTAACAAAAATGTTTTCTTCATCGTTTTTTTTTTTAAAAATGTTTTTATGCAAAAACAAAACACAATTTTTTTTCTACACTATCCTCCAGGCTGACCAACAAACACCACATACACTTCATTCTTTCTGGACTGTGACAGCATGTGGTGCCCTGTGAAAACTTAAGACCTCACGTCCAACTAACTAACTAAGCTCAGGCCTACAGCAGGGAGCAAAAAAAGCACAGCGACGAATTAGCCGTCTCGTGTGTATGTGTGTGACATTCAGGGCTTTGCGCAATTTGCAAAACAACACAGCTGGAGTCTTTTTGTATTTTGTTTTGTATTCAAAGTGAATGACTGTATTGGGGGATTGGAGACATTTCCTCAGTGGGACTGCAGATAACGAGGGGGAACTAAGTGAGTGAGTGACTCTGAATGACCCAGTGCGACTGTAGCAGCAGCACCTGTCTTATTATTATTTTATTGTTATGTTTCTTTATACTGTTATGATACACTGAACTTATTGTAATTGCATTGTCTAATTGCCTTTTGTCAATAAAGTTTTTTTCATCTTTCTACATCAAATCTTAAAGTGAATTATTGATTTGATAAGCTCTTGTTGGTTAACGCAGGAATGCTAATACTGTATTGACATAAGTTGGAGTCCACGGGGGTTTATATTCAAACGCTGCAGTATTATTAAGAGTATTCATTTGTAAGAGTATTTTTTAATAGTAAAATAAAATAAATTCTTTGTAACAGTATTAGAAGTGCAAAAGTGCATTTTTTTTGTTCTGTTAGTTTTATCATTATTCTTTTACATTGAATATTAAAAAAACAAATCAAGGGTTTTGAATCTCATATTTTAAAAAAAAAAATCAAGTAAATAAAAATGTTTAAAAAATTTATTTGAGAAAGTCGTATTTCTCCTAAAATATATAATTTTGAAAAATGAAAAGAAATATTTAGGGGGGGGGAATTAAATCTGTCAAAATACTTTTTTTAAAAATAAACTTTGTAGGCCTATTTATCAATCAATCATATATATATATATATATATATATATATATATATATATATATATATATATATATATATACTTTTTCAAGAACATTTTTGTCGAAAAGAATAAAATTGTAGTGCATCTTGCAAGATTGAGACACTATTGACGAGTGAATGTCAAAATTCCCACATGAACCTAAAAAAAAAAAAAAACAGCAGGAGACTCGCGGCCGCTCATTAAGTATTTGTTCAAATCACATTTGGCTCCGAGTAATAATTAACCCTTTCATGGGCAGCGGTTATGACAGTGGACAGCTTATCATGTTATCAGGTTACAGGGTGCACGAAAGGCTGAATAAGAATAACAGTGTAAGCAAGAAATAACCTCTAAAAGAATGTTTCCGAATATATGAAACGTACCAAAAAAAAAAGCTTTTTTGGATCTTCTTTTATTGCATTTCTTCCGCAACATTACTTACATTGTAAAATTCCAATGCGTGGACAACATTGTTCATCAACTGTCATGTCAAGACAAAATGGATCGTCCAACAACTGGGTTCCTTGATACAAAGTCACCATATTTATGTGCACAATAAGAGCTGACCAAAATGAACTCATGTCAACGTCAGGCTAGTGCGTAAGATAGAAAGGAGGTTTTCTCCTTTCCGTTTCCTCATTGTGTGAGTGCATGTGTGCACTCGTGCTCATTTGCAGGAAAGTACGGTGCCTTCCACGGTACTTGGCAAAAACACGTGCTCAGAGAATGTCATGTCAGTGCATGTGAGTCAAGGGGGGGGGGGGCAGTCGGGCAGTGAGGATTGCTCCATCCATCTGTAGAGAAAAGAGAAGTAGCCATTTAGCCAGCTGCTTTAAGGTAACAGCATCACTCAGGCCCAAAGATTCTCAGAAGAACAATTGCTCAACTTTGTTCAATCTTTTTTTGGGGGGGTGGGGGGGGGGGGGGGGCTGTGCTCATCATGATGCCACCTTGCTGCTGTGTAGTGATGTGATTTCAAACACGAGTCTGTATATGATCACCCCGCAAGGGTTGAATTCAACGAGGATTCAGAAGAAGCACTTTCGTCTTCAGCAATAAACTTAAGAGCGAGTGATTTATTTTCAATTTTCCATGTGACAGAATTAGCATCGGGGGAGAGTGTGCAAAAACAATCACATTTGTCTTTTGGGGAACCCATGGGGTCTAATTTGGCCCCTATAAATTCTGCTATTCAAATGCTACCCTTAAATCCCAAAGGGTCAAATTTGGCCCTTATCCTAAATTAGGATTAAAGCATTAAATATTTGGAAAAACATCTGTTTTGGTGTTCAGTGAACATATAGCAGTCATTTAATGTATAATTCATCATTTTCCAAAGAAGGAAAGGTTTCTTGGGTTCTCCAGGGTTAAAATTGCTGGCATGATGTGGAGAAGTTAAAATGTCCTGTAATCTGAACAACACATATGTCGTTGACGATCTATCTCCTGCATTTAGTCCACAGAAGCATTCATTGTCAGTGAGTGTGCAAATAGAAAACTAACAATCAGTATTAAGATCTGGTTGGCACCGTTTGTCGTGTCGCTGTTGGGTTGTCATCCCAAAGCTCTTACTGGAAACAGGTGTTCACATGATAGTCTTCTGTCATCTTATCTGTCACACGCACGCGGGCACCTACGTAAGTGGCCCTTCGTCTGCCGGTCCATCCCGCGGCTGTAACATCCGCCCGTCATCTTGCTCGAGTTCCCGCTGCCCGATGAGTCACATGTCCACCCACGGCCGGGCTTCCAGTCACGTCCACTCCTTTATCAGACACAAATGATAAAGGCTCATGAATGCGTTACTTTTTTTAGCCCGCCGTGAACACAAGGGAATACCTCTGCGAATAATCTATGCGCAGATATGCCTCCGGGCCCCTTCCGCGTGGAGTTTGCATGTGCGGCTTTCCTCCCTACATTCAAAACCTTGCGATTGAGCTTCATTGAAGATTCTGTGTTGTCAATGGGAGGGCTTGCATTTCTGGGATTGGCTCTAGCTATAGAAACTGGATGGGTAGATTGTCGAGCTCGTTTGCAAACGCTGCAGTGTAGTTTGATTCGCATAAAATGAGCATACTGCATTGTGAAATGAATACATAAAAAGTGAGCATTGTCAAGTTCAAGTCAACTTTATTGTCAAATGTGCTACATGTGCAACATACAGCACAGATGACATTTCTTTCCTCTCAACCACAGGATAGAGAGGGGAGCCGCTGCTCAGGCATTTTTTTTTCAACTATATGGGCCGTGATTGGTCGGCGCAGGTGTCCCTAATGTTGTGTCCGCTGATGTGGAGCGTTTGCAGCTCTTTGGCTCAGGGTTGCATCAGCCTGAGCCGCTCAGACGTGCAAGCTTTGCCTCGGAGTTGTTTCTCTCCTGACACCTTTGCACGCCAAAGAATAAATAAAGAATTGAGGTCAAGGCTAAACTATTTACTATCACGAAGAAAAAGCAAACAGCCAAGAGGTTAAGTCACTCAAACGAAATCTAACTACACTGGTTATGTTTTAAAGGGGACATATTAAGGAAGGGTGATTTTTTTTTTTTTTTTTTTGCTGGCTTGTATACATAGAATTTTTATTTTTTTTTTTTGGGTGGGGTCTCCTGTTCACCCATCAAGTGTGAAATTAAACTAGCAAGTATATCTTTAGTGAACTATCCCAAAATGTAATGAAATGAGAAAGCACTGCAATATTTCATCATCATTTTAGATTGTTTTTTTTTGTTTTTTTGGAATAGTTTTTTTTTTTTTTAGAAGGAAAAAAAATCTGGAAAAAATGTGTGTCTGAATGGTTTGATTTTTTTTAAAGAAAAATTTCATCAAGATTTTTTTTTTTAATTTCTTAATGAAAATTCTGTATTCAATCCAGACTTTTTTTGGCGGGGGAGAGATTTTAGTTATTTATTTTTCCCAGAATTTTTTCTTTTTTAGTTTTTTTTACTAGCACATTATATCAATAATAACAATTACTATTAAATTACTGCACTCTGAAACTCAACAACTAAGCCCATGTAAAAAAAATTTAAGGGCATTGCCTGCTTTTTACTGAATTTTTACAGATTGCGGTTTAACAACGGTGCTAATTCACAAAGGTAAATAATCTCCTTGTACTACATAACATCCAGCCTAATGCACAGTATACAACACAATCAATCTTTATCTACATTGCGCTTTCACAACTATACAGTACAAAGACAACATCCAAACTAATCTACAAACATAACATCCAATCGCTGTCACACATCTTTCACGGTGAGTTGCACAAGCCGCAGCGCAAGTTTCACAACTAAATAGGGAGAAAAAAAAAAAACAAACCAAAAAAAAAAAAAGGTCTGTGTAAACACGCACACACCTCATCGGGGGCTGCGCTCGCCCGCAGCAACGCGCCCAGTTTCTGCTCACCTGATCAAAGTGAAGAGTCGAAACACCTGCGTGGCATCTTTTCGTTGAGTTATTTGCACGCCTTTTGACGATCTTTGATGCATCGCATCATGTGGCTTTGTCTTCTTCGGGTTGTTGATATGCAGTTAGAATCGCAAAACAAAACAGCTACAGACCTCACTGAAAATCCGAGCTGTCGCCAATATCCTGCCGTATATGCCACGTGGAAAGCCAGGGATTCAAACCCAGAACTTCTGAACAAAGCAGGAGCGCTAACCACGAGTCCACCGGGCTAAGTTGTTGCAGTAGCAAAGGAAACTCATAAAAGGAGGACCCCCGGCCCAGGTGAATAACTCAAAAGACAATGCCAAACCAACTCAGGAGCATAAAGTGGAAGGTTTTAGACTTGGACCAGGGGTGTCAAACGCAAGGCCCGGGGGCCAGATGTGGCCCGCCACATCATTTTAAGTGGCCTGTGAAAGCAAATCAAAGATCACAACTTCCATGCTAAAATCTGTACCAACATTTAACATTTTTATATGTAATAAAACGGTGACATATTGTAAGCATTTTTCTTGTTACCAAACCTGTCATTACAGTTACTTAAACAATAGTTGAATAAAACATTCTGGACTTCTTTATATAGTTTCAGTCATCACGGCCCTGCAAAAGAAACGGTAATGTGTTCTGCAACAAAAAATGAGTTTGACACCCCTGACTTAGACTCTGACCTAAACCCTATACAGAATGCATTTTACGACGATATTTGACAACTTCACCGACAAAAGAATATTGATGAGTTAATCCTACAATGAATTTTATAGAGCGCCTGACCTCATTTGGTTGCTGGCTGAGCTGGAGTCTATTCGCCTACTTTGTTGACTTTGATTTCTTATTCATTTTTAATTTGGTCTCATCTTTTTGTATTTACTCTTTTATTTTTACTGGCTTTTTTAAAAATTATTCAGAATTTTCTTTCTTACTTGATGTGAATTTGGCCTGATTGTATTTGAGGTTATTTCAGTTGACTGTGTTCCTTTTAATTGCATTTTATTTCAGATGTGTGAATTTAATTATCGATAAGCTGCACAACAAAACAGCCAGCTTGCAAATAAAATAAAATAAATTAATAAAAATTGTCATCGAAACTCACATACCGACTTTGGCCACTTCATTGCACAACCCCATGTGCGAGGTTCAATGCTCATGATTGACTGACGCTGACAAGGAAATATTCATTCAAGAAAAAATGATGATAACCATTATTACATCACAAATTAATTGGATGATTGAATTTAATTATGAAGAATGCAAATGAGTAACCATGACTTAAAGGAACTTGGAGGTCACGATAATCATCGATGAAACTGCACACGCCTGGTTGTATAATTGGAAATTTTGCACCGCAAGTCTTAGCGTGCATGCAACAAAATGGATTGGACCACAATTTTGTCGTCCACTCATTAGTGAGCTACCAGGAACGACTAGTTGTCCTTCACATTTTTTTTAATCATTATATTGAAAATAACAAGACACCGTTAGGACAGGCCTTTCATTTTGAACTGTTTTGGCATTGTGATGGGTCTCAATCATTTTCTAAAGGCACATTTTTGAATGAACACGAAAGGCAGTATATTTATCCACTTCAAATCGAGCCGTTAACTAACAAAACAACTTTGACTTTGCAGTCTTTGAAGCGTTCACAATGACAGCTGCATAAAATTCTAAAAAAAAAAAAAGCAGGCCTGAACCTAAGGCAGTCAATCAGAAGTCAGATTCTGACAATGACGCAAACAAATCTGCGGCTTTGTCGCATCCATTTTTCATGTTTCATGAAAACAACATGGACTGGGAGCGGCCCGGTAGTCCAGTGGTTAGCACGTCGACTTCACAGTGCAGAGGTACCGGGTTCGATTCCAGCTCCGGCCTCCCTGTGTGGAGTTTGCATGTTCTCCCTGGGCTTGCGTGGGTTTTCTCCGGGTGCTCCGGTTTCCTCCCACATTCCAAAAACATGCATGGCAGGCTGATTGAACACTCTAAATTGTCCCTAGGTGTGAGTGCGGGCGTGCATGGTTGTTTGTCTCTGTGTGCCCTGCGATTGGCTGGCAACCAATTCAGGGTATCCCCTGCCTACTGCCCGAAGACAGCTGGGATAGGCTCCAGCACCCCCCGCGACCCTAATGAGGATGAAGCGGTTCGGAAGATGAATGAATGAATGAAAACATGGACTGGATTTCTTAAGCGCTGAAATTATTGAGACACTATATTAATAAAAATATACTGGGATTGAAAACCCCCTCACCAGCCCAAAACAAAAAAAAAAGTCCCATTAAGTTCCCAGAAATGAAAACCATCTTTAAAGTTACAGTAAGGAAGTTGTGGTTCAACCTACCAAAGCTTCGTGGCTTTCTT
>CAAKHF010010034.1:0-14386 GCA_901007745.1 Hippocampus kuda | reverse complement strand
CCATTTCCATTGGTTCTTCAGAGACGTCACTCAGAGCCAGTTCAAAGTGTGGTACAAGTACCAGTGGTGGCACGCCGGCTCCCTCTAGAGGTACGTGAAGAAATCAAAGAATTAAATCAACAATATCAGTATTTCGGTAACTCTTTGGGAGTAGTTCTTCATATTAAAAGTAATTAGGTAAATTTTAGGAAGATTTATGAGTATCAAGGTAACTTTTAGGGAGCATTAGCGTACATTTAAGCGTATTTAGGTACCTTGTAGGGCAGGAGTCAGCAACTGCGGCCCTCAGGGAGGTGCTGTCCTGCATATTTTAAATGTTTCGCTCCTCCAACGTAGCTGATTCAAATGATCGGGATTGTTACCAGGCTTCTGCAGAGCTTGATGATGAGCTGATCATTTGAATTAGTTGCATTGAAGGAGGGAGACATCGAAATCATACAGGATTGGGGCCCTCGAGGACCGGAGTTGTTGACCCGTGTTTGAGAAAGTATTTCGGGAGATTAGTTGTAGTACTTAGTTGACTTTTTGGAAGTATTTGATTACATCCGGAATTGTTTAGAGCAAAATGGCCACTTGAACGTTTGTTAAGTTAGAACATTGCTTCCTGGTTCATTGAGGACAAAACAAGCAGACCAGCAGAACGATTGAAATTCCCGGAGGGAAATTTCCTTTGAAAATCAATCCCTGCACCAAATTTAAAGGCTTCTTCTTTTCATTCTACAATGTTTTGTTTGATGTTGTCTGCATAATCCAGGACAGTGTTATTTTTCCACATATTGTTACACAACAACCCATCATGACACCATTCTTCTTCTTTTTTTTTGCTCTAAAATACATCAAAACAGAAACTGTATATACAGCAGGTATTCACAGCGTTTGCTCAATAATTGGTCGTTACACCTTTTGCCACAATTACAGCCACAAATCTTTTGGAATCTGACGCCACACCTATTTTGGGGCAGTTTCATGCTTGCTTTGTGCACTGTCAACTTTGAGATGAGGCGTGTCACGGGTAAAAAAATAAACAAACAAGGCTGCACCTGAGCTCAATTTTTAGTTCCTAAGAACTAAGAAATCACCTGTGTAATTCTGTGTAGAGGAATTTACAGCTTTTGTTTAATACAAAAATTAGTTACAAAAAAACCACATTCATCATGGGATACCAGGTGTCGAATTTTGAAAGGGAAAAAATGAATGTAATCAACTTTTGAGGACCAAGTCAAGTGCGAGCCATGAGTTCAGGATACACTTTATATGTCCTGCTACTTACTATGTCAACATGACTGCGTGAAGCCAGTAATTTCCTCATAAAACTACTTCAACTTGACCTTTGCCCGCTGGACGATTACACATGTCGGCCATCTGACCAAGTTATGCGTTTTCCTCCTTTGTTTTTTTTACTGAAAAATTATACATTACATTATACACAATTAGCTTGAGATTTGAACAGTCATCATTTCTGACACAGCGACTCACTCACTCGCTCACTTCTGCTAAATGGCTGGAAATGAGAAGCACGCAGAGCTTTATAGGCGGACAAATATAACTCGGCACCTTTCACACACATGCGCACAACAGACACGTGCGCACACACTTGTTTTTTTTATTTTTTATGACATGCCGACTGTCCTGGTTCTGAAACAGCTGTGCTCTGTCGACATCATAATTAAATATAGGGGGCGGGGGGAACAATCAGAATGCTTTCACATGTAATGGAATTTTCCTGCAATAGTATTCATATTATATATACATATATATATATATATACATATATATATACATACATATATATACATATATATACATATATATATATATATATATATATATATATATATATATATATATATATATATATATATATATATATATTGTTTTGTTTTTTTCTTCAAGACCACCCCCCACATGAACCACATAAAACAGCAGTTTGTGTGTGTTTTCTTTCCTTCATGTTAAAATCAAAGGCCTTTGAAAAGACCGCATGGAGTGCACTTGAATGGGCAGATGTTCACTTTTTGAAAAAAAACGCATCCAACATCCACTTGTGCTGGTCTCCCACGTCAGTCATTGCACCACCCGCCGTGACCTCAGCGTGCAGGTCATTGCGCCACCAACGCCGGAAAAGCTCGCAAATGAAACCCTGACACCTGGACAACCACAACCACGAAAATCCAACCTCCCTGCAGGTGTTTTCAAGACATTTAAAGCCACTTCCTTACATGAGAGGAGAAATGAACTCCTCGCGTGGGCGGCGGGGTTGGAGGGCAAGGTCGTGCCAGAAAAGAAGCCAAGCGGCAGCTGCAGAGCTCTTCCTCGGCCTGCCGTCACGCCCTCGCACCGTCCCGTGATGTTGATGAAGTCATGAGGCTGACTCAGCAATGCAGGGCTGCAGCACAAAAGACAGACGGGAAAAAAAAAAAAAAGAACATGAAGGAGATGCTTCAAAGACACACCAACGGACAATTCCTCACCATGTGGGGAAAATAATGCACGATAAACTTTGAAGTATTCAAATTCACCCAGGGGATTTATTGGTGCATTCATGGACCAAACACCTCTTGTAAATTTTGCCTTCCAGCTCCTTGTTCGATAACCACCAGAGATGTTCTGCTTCAATTCCGATTGCTATTTAACCCTTTCATGCATCCTGTAACCTGATAACATGATAAGCTGTACACTGTAGTAACAACCGCTGTCCCTGAAAGAGGTTGTTTTTTGGTTTTTTTTTTGGATTGTTTGTTTTGTTTTTTTTCCATCATGACACCAGGACAACGCCGAGCAATCGTCAACAGTACTTCGAGTGTCGCGAGGCACTTCCAAATAAGACTGCAATGTATTTGTAGCTCAAACAGCTGTTGCCTTTCAAAGCCCTGAAACACTGAACAGCTGGACATGCGCGATCCAAAAAGTTCAGGGTCAAATTAAGGTCGCACACAAAGGCATCTTGAAATTTCACCTCATATCTGGAGCTTTTTTCCAAGTTGCAATCAGTTTATACGACACGGAGCACCATAAAGTCGGTCTATTTGAACGCTAATTGCACATTACAATTGCACATTGTGGAAAGTCAACGAACTTTGAATTCGTCTGAGAGACTGTTTACATGCCTTGGTAGGAGCTGCTAATTTGGTTAGCAAGCAGAGTTCAAAGGCTGTCCGCAGTTCACTCTTTCCTGTCCGGATTTGAACAAATGAACTATGGTGATTACAGTTTTTGGATGGGGAAAAAGAAGACGTCTATTTTGGGGAGGTGTTTATTTTCGACATTTATCGGCTTTTGGCATGATGCCATTCGCAAGCAGACAGTGAGAGCGTGTGGGTGGGGTTTTTGGCGAAAACCATGTTGCCAAGGATTGAAAGTGATTAAACCGATTGTCCAGTTCCAACACGTAGCATTCCCAATTCATCTCCAACTCTTTCAGTCACGCGTCGACACCAAATTCACCCAATTACAAAAATCACACTGTCCAATCACTTCATCTGTCAAAGCTGAATTCCGTGACTCATATTCCGATCACAGTTTGAGTGTCATACGTTTCCTCCTCGATGCATTACTCATCCCATTTTGATTTCTGGCACAGTCTGTGTTGATAAAGATGTCAATCAGTGTTGCGGCAACAATGGTGGGTCAACATGTCATTTGGTGTCTTTATATGAAGACAATAGATCAGGGGTGTCAAACTCATTTCACATTGTGGGCCACGGTAGATGTAAAGTGGGCCGGACCATTAAAATGATACCATACTCTGTAAATAACCAAAATAATGTATGTCCTTTGTTTTGGTCTAAATAAGCACAAGAACATTAGGAAAATGTTAAAATTTAATAAACAGATCGAGCGGATACTCCATGAATTGCACCTTATTAAAAATATTGATTCCGTGTCTTTTATGCATTTTTTTTTCACTTTTAAATTATCCTGCAGGCCGAATTGAACCTCCTTGCGGGCCGGTTCCGGCCCACGGGCCGTATGTTTGACACCACTGCAATAGATGATTGTTGTTGCATTTTCTGAAAAAACGCCCTCTAGGGAAAAAAAATGGAGGTAGGACGAAATTTGGAAAATTGTCTTGCATGCAAGAAAAAAGTGTTGCATGCACAAAATAAATAAACGTTTCTTTTTTTGTCTGACTGAATAAATGTGAGGAAACTTCGTGTCATTTCAAACAGGTGGCTGCTAGGCAATGTCATTTGGGAGCAGATTAATGACGTGAAAAAGTTTTATTTATAGACCATTTTTAAAACAACCTCAGCTCAGGGAATTTTTTTAAAAATCCAAACATATGCTTATTGAATATACAGTAAGACCTTTTTTAAATTTATTTTTTAACATAAAGTTAAAAACTACAAAGCAGGCACTAAAATTAGGCCTCGCGTGTCATGTGATATTTTGAATGCCAAGGAGTAAAAATGAATTTTGCTCCTGGTGCTGGCTGACTCCAAAGTAAAGTGCATGAGGGTAATCCAGCCTAGATATGATAACTTTCCATAGTGCGGAAAAAAAAATTTGTTGATCCGGTTAAAAAAAAAAATCCCTGTCCAATTTACGGACAGGAACTAAAATGTAACACGCAAGCATGTATCACTGTACAAATCCCGAGAGAGTAGTGTAATGCAACCAACGGCTCAATCGTGAAGTGAAACTGCCCTTCTTGTTGAAAGTGTCGACTCTGTCTGCCGTACGCAAGGCAAGAGGGAGGTCGGACGCAGTCGCGGACAAGCTTTTAACACCCATCAGGCTTATTTAGACAAATGTGTTGGAGGTGTGCGCGCTCTCCATCTTGCAAAGAAGACAAAGTGCCGAGTCATCCATCACACGTTCGTGTCCTCCGATGTGATTTATCCATCCAGGCAATTGATCAAGTCAAGTGCCCCCGAGACTGAGCATAAAAGCCCCTTTTCTTGAGCGTTGTAAATTTTGCTCAATATCAACGGTTTGCTTACGACACATGGAGTAGAGAAAGCCACAAGAGAAAAGCAAGACTGACAACTGCACTTGCTTGACTTCTTAAAGAGCAGTGAGACGAATGGCACCTCACCCAAAATTGACGGATTCCAGATTATAAATGGACGACTGTAATTTGTCTCGACAGTCCTTAATGGGGTCTCTAATCAAAGTGTCTTGGACGCGATCGTATGTTGTCCGCGATCTTAAGGGAAGAGGAATGACTGTTTTATTTTATATACGTGCGTTTATTTGGAGTGTAACTAAAACTACGGTTCGGTACGTACCGTACTTTGGTTTTAAGGCAATGGTTCAGTTCACTTTGAGTATGGTAGGGGCAACAAATTGCAAAACAGAAAAGCGCTTTTCTTTTGAGTACTGTATTTAATTGCATTCAATTTTCTCAAAAACCGACAGTGCGGTTTATAATCCAATGTGCCTTATATGTGGATAAATATTCTGATTTCTTGGACGTAGTATTTTAAATGTTCTGTAAAGCGCTTTGTTATGGCTGCAGCGGTTGTGAAAGCTCTACATAAATAAAGCTGTATTGCATTGTATTGTATTCCCATTAGTGTAGCTCCATCTAGTGGATGCATAACGCAACCGCAGCCACGATTGTAGCTTCTATTCTATGCGCCTTATAATGCGGTGCGCCCTATATACGAAAACAGTTTTTAAAATAGGTAGTACATTGAAAGTGTGCCTTATACTTCGAAGCGCCTAGTGCGGAAAATACGGTAAACGGGATTACGTTTTAAAATAAGCGGTTTGGAAAATGGATGGGTGAAAATTAAACGAAATTGTGAATTGTCCAATGAAAGAAATATTCGAGTAACATTAGCTTTCATCCATTTTTTTTCCTCGAAAACGTTTGTCTTCTTTTTTGGAAATGAATAATGGAGTGCCAACTAGGAGACTATTCTGGATGATTTGGGTGAGAGATTAATAGATAAAATTAAAAAAATAGATGTTGTGTGTGACTCATTCTGTCGGGCATTTTTGTTGATTGTTTAGGTTGCATGATGACACAGCAAAAAGTCTATTTAGGTTGGCAAAAAAACTCGTGTCATCTAACTTGTGCTGTTTTGACACCAAAAGACTTCTGAGGAATCCCAAGCAAAGCAGCTTCTTGTCACATCTTATTTATTTATTTTATTTTTATTTTTCCAGGGCTTGATCGACACTGCAGGCAAAGAGGAATGCCTCAAAATAATTTGACCTCAGTTGTAATTATGGATTCAACAGACGGGACAAACAACTGTAAAAAAATAATAAAATTTAAAAAAAGGTCAAGCACGTGCCTAAGGACCGAAAGATACTAACATACATTTGAGGAAACAATTATTTTGCTTCGTCAAACACTTTTTTTTAGAAGAGAACTTGCATAAAGGAGCTAAAGAGTGCATTGTATAAAGTGTAATATGGGACTTGGGGCCCGTCGCATACTAAACGTCAAGTTGCCTCATGGTCACAAGCATACAACGGCTCAGTGGAATCCTTTCATCTATTTCCACTCATTGTCTAAAAAAAAAAAATCCCGACTTTCAATCTTGAGGAGGTCTGATGCTGCAAGATTCCCGCAGAGTGACGAAAAGGTGGAGTTTCTTGACATTTCTCAGATTGTTCCAGGAGTCAAACTGTTTTCAACATGTGCTGCTTCACCATTTTATATATATATATATATATATATATATCACACACACTGTATACCTGTATATATCTCATTTCTTACATTTAAAATTTTGAAATATATTCCTACCCAGCGCCGACTTCAAGGCTCGATTGTGTTTCGGCTAAATAGCATTTGCGCGTAGCCAGCCACTCATCACATTAACCATGAAGACAAATGACACGTGAGCAAGTGCGTCATTGAGTTGATAAATGACTCGGTCAAATGAGTTTGGGCCCAGTTTGATAGATGAGACGATGTTTTTAGACTACTTAGTTAAACGGCGGCAGGTCGAAGGGTGAACGCCAACGAATGGTGTGAAGGACAAGTCTCCCTCCAAAAATGGTGAAGGTTATACTAAAATGGAGAAAATAATAATAAATAATAAAGAAGTGGTATCATGATCCAACTTTTTCCATGTACGATACGATACTGATATTGTGCCCAATACTACTGACCAAAACCGATATTGTCCAATACAATATCAGCAGGAATGATACATCCATCCATCTGAGCCACTCCATCCTCACAAGTTTCGCAGGGGGTGCTGGAGCCTATCCCAGCCGTCATCGGGCAGTAGGCGGGGGACATCCTGAACCAGTTGCCAGCCAATTGCAGGGCAAACAGAGACAAACAACCATCGGCGCTCACACTCACACCTAGGGACAATTTAGAGTGTTCAATCAGCCTGCCATGCATGTTTTTTGGAATATGGGAGGAAACCGGAATACCCGGAGAAAACCCATGCAGGCCCGGGGAGAACATGCAAACTCCACACAGGGAGGCCGGAGGTCGACGCGCTAACCACTGGACCACCGGGCCGACCGGAATGATACATGCGTTTATTTATTTTTATCATTTATTTTTTAAATATGAAACGTTAGGAGAGACTTAATCAATTGATACGAATCAGACAAATAATAGTTAGCAAGAGGTAAGTATGAGATAATATGACCTATTTATTCCAAACATTTGGATAGCATAAATTCTCAAACATGACAATGTACCTCACTTGCATAAAATAGATTAGAAAATAAATTATAAGGACCACGAGAAAAGAATCCCAATCAAGTCCATTCAAATAATATACTCTTTCAGGTACAAAAGAACAATTCAAGTTTACTTCAGTACATTCAGAATCAATTTTTTTTTACATTTGGTATATGGCGGGAACAGAGTCTCGGACGGACTGCTTGTATATGAGTGCATATGTGAAATTTCACATTAGATTGATGACATCCTGTTAACGCGCTCAAGCCAAACGCAGATTTACATCATCAAAGTGAAGCGTCCCGCTCGGGTTAGCCATGTGGCTTTCATTACCTGCGTGCCATCGTTGTTTGGGGTCAAGAGAGGCGTGAAACAAGTAAAAATGAGTGACGTGTGAACTCGCTGGATGCATTGGCTGCCGTCCTGTTTTTTTCCTTTTGTTGGCAAAAAAAAAAAAAGAAAAAAAGAAAAAGGGGGGTTTGGTTTCACAAGAGAAGTGCTGATTCATCAGATGGATGTACAGATAAAATGAAAGCAGAAAGAGAGGTGTAACAAAATGGAATTTTTCAACCCCTCCCGTATACATTAAACCCAATTCAACACCCTAAAACACATTTTTTGAACATATTATAATTGGATTTGAACATATCCAGAATGCGTTCCAGCCTCCGCCACAAAAACACCAACTGTTTTATAATATTGTGTTGTATAATATTTAGAGGTGATTAATCGATTAATCGATAATAATTAATGATCAAATTCATCGCTAATTATTTTGAAGACGTTCCATTCACAATTGTCCCAATCCTCAGAATTTCATTTGCTCAACAGTACATATTCTCAGAATTTTGGAGTCCTCAATGAAAGCAAACAGATTATTTTTGTGTTGAATCAAAATTTGACATTTACAAAGTGCTTTTACTGTTGCAAACAATGGAAGACAAAATTTTCTGACCTGTCACGAACTAAACCACTAGCTGAATCTTTTTTTCATTTCTGTGTATTTTCTGCATTGTCAATTTCAAAGAAAAAAAATTTTTTTTTTTTTAATCTAGCCATGGAAATTAAAAGTGTTTTTGTTATCCAAGTTGCTGATTACTCGACAAAACAATCCACGGATTAAGCATTCAAATAATCGTTAGTTGCAGCCCTACTAATACTGTACTCATGTTCGAATACACAGTGATGCCATGATGGTCTAAAAATTTAAATAATTTTAGAGTTTTTGACCAATTTTATGCTTCAATGCAAAGGACGTTGTGCTGCTCCGTCTGGCCACCCGGGGGCAGTCTAATACAGACGAGAGACGTACACACACAAAGAAGAGTTTCCCTACTGAAACAGTCAGCTGCAGTAATAGTTTTTGCAAAGGATTAAAAAGACGCGCTGTGAGCGTTGCCAAGTTGTCTGTCTACATGCATTTCTCCACCATTTGTGTTCAAAGAAAAATCTTAAAGCATCATAAAACCCCAACACAGATGCTATTTGTTTGCCTGTCTACGGCCTTTCGCATTGTTAGTAAAGTGCCGCAATTTCATAATAATCAAATCAATCATCAAAAATAAAAGTCGGATTCTTTAGTTACAAAAAAAAACAACAACTCTTCAGTGTTGAATGAATTGAAAATAATTTTTGAAGGTACAAAAGGCAACTTTTGTAAAAGGTCACTTGAACCGGATTACATTTTTAATCGCTGCAGGGAAATAAATCCTCACGGTCCACTTTTGTGCATAAAATAAATCCCAACTATTCTAACGAGAGAATTTATAATCTGAGGGAACACCGTTGTTATGCATCGCACCCTATCTCCCCCCGAGGCCTGGTTTTTGTCCCGCGGCGACATCACCGGCAGACACGCCTTCACTCCTCCAAGTTTTATAATCATACGAAAGAACAAACAACAATTTGAAAGATGAGCCCGTGATCCATTAGTCATTACAAAGGTGAACAATCAAACACTAAGATGGGGAGGCGGACGGGGGGAGTAAGTGAGTGAGTTATGAAAGTTTATTTGCTCAAGAGGCACAAGAAGTCGACTTCCCAGGGCAGCTGCAAATGGAGAGTCTAACAGCCAAAGATTTGAATGGTTTTTAAAGTACAGAAAAAAAAAGCTTCATTATAATGAAGCAAAGTGACTCGATGGGGGTTGTCCGTGTCAAAAGGAGCTGGCCGAAGCCATCTGAAGTTACCATTTTCATTTATTATGACAACTAGCGCAAACAATTTGTCAGGTGTCTTTCAACATCGGCGGGATCCTCACAGCGATATAAGAACGAGCTTCTTAGTCTGTTCTGCACACAGGATACAACCGGATTTGAGTCATGGAGGCGTGGCCTCCCCTTCTCACCCTGTCTGTGTGATGGACTGTCTCCACTTTGGCTAATTCATCCCGAAAGAGGGGGAGCCAGGGGGGGGGGAGGAGACAAGACATAAGGGGGGAGGTTGTTACAGAAAAGAGGAAAAGAGGAAGAAGCAGTGAAGAGCCAGAATGCTTTGGACTCTGCACTTCCCCACATCGTTTGCGTTGGCGTGGGAAGGGACAAAAAAAAAAAAAAAAAAATCACATTTGCAGCTCCATTTACTCAATACATCTGTTCCCCCCCCCCCCACCCCCCAAGACCAAATGACGAGCCCGCAGGCCTGTTGCAAAAAGAGCTCACCAGTGATGGGGCATTGTGATTTTCTGGGAATGTTGCGAGTGATCATATGGAAATGTAAACGATGGAAGACGTTTATCAAAATGATCTCTTTCCATTGTGAAAAATCAGCGGGAAAGATCAGCGTCCTCTGATAAATGAAGGACTGTCACGAACAAAGCATTTTAGAATTGATGACCGTTTCGTTTAGTCCATCCATGACACTCCACCTTCGAGGCATATATTTTTGTGATGAGCAATTTTTCTGGTCGACTTCTTCCCAAGTCCGAAACACGACCTGTAATCATAACATGGCATGAAATGTCTTTTGACCGAATATGTTAAGATTCAGTATGATAACTGGGAGCAAAATTATCGCAGTATCACAGTATTGTGTAAAGTACAGGGTCAATTACAACTCTATTGGAAATATTTCCGAAAATAAGAGCATTCTTACATTGAACACAATCTATTTTAAATTTATAATATCTGGTACATACGAAATGTGTACCATGTTCAGTTATAAAAATCAATGTTCACATTCTTCTTCTGTTTGAATTCTTCTTACTCAGTGTCCCATCAGTGGTGAGCTTTTCTTAGAATGGACCCATGGGCTAGTCATGTTGTCCTTGGGGCTAACTAGTACCCACTGGCATATTTTCTTATTTTTATTTTTTAGGACAATGCACATGAAATGATAGCACAAAGGCAGCCGTGGATGCAGTTTCTTTTGTCTTGCCCCTCCCATCTCACCCTCCTGAGTAACTGCTCACCTCTCCCCTCTCTGCTTGCAGAGAGGGGAAAAAAATGAATTGGAGGCAATTAACTAAGGGGCTCATTTACTCAATTCTGCAAGCAGTCAATCATATCAACAATTTTCGAACGTGAGACCTCGGAGCCTGTGCGAGTCCGGTCTGGAACGAATGATGTCGAGAAGCCAAGGATTGCACTCATACAGTGAGCAATGTGGAGGCCAGGAATATGCATTCACGATGCCTGACTCATAAGAAATTTTTATTATACCACCCACACTCGGTAACTCTTGCTTTGACTCACACACACACACACACACACACACACACACACACACACACACACACACACACACACACACACACACACACACTATTAGTTATAAATAGATATTGAAAATGGCACCAGTTTAATGTAAGAATGTACTTATGGAAGGTTTAGTCAATGGTTGTGTGTTAATGCTTGACAATCAGAGTAGTTGAATGACATGTTTTATAAAAAGTTTATAACATGTTTATTAATTTATGAACCGTTTATGTGGCATGCTTAAGAGGAGTTTATAAATGGTTTATTTAGTGGTTATCCGTGGTTGTTTTGCACACATTTTAATGCTTTGTAAAGACGCTAGTCATACTTTTAAGCAAAGTGCAGCCACTTTTTGCTTAAAACCTATTTACCATTTTCAAACTGTAAAGAAAGGCTTTATAAACTGTTCATTAACTGGTTTGAAATGGTGAAGAAAAAAAATGAAGGCTTTGTAAAGATGTAAGTTATACAATGCAATTTAAACATCCAACAATTCATGTTCAAAAGTTTTGTTGTTTAGTTGAAGATTTTTGTCATTTTTATCATAAGTATTATGAAAAGATATAAACCATTTATTAACTGATTATAACTAGGTTGTCGTCCGTTGCTCAATAAGGTTTCATAAAGACAGTATACTACATTCAAGTAAAGACAAACGAAGAAGAGCTCCACAACTACTCTAAGTGACTCGGTAAACTGCAGTAGTATTAGCGTTTTTTTGGCAGAGGATTAAAAATATATATTGTTACACTGTCTGTTTACATGTGTTGCTGCACAATTTGTGTTTAAATATATAAAAGGGTTCCAACACTGTTGGCCCTTTTATGGTGTTTCCCATTATGTGTTAGCACTATGCTCGAGGACTTTAAGGCAACGTGCTTGTTTAAATACACAAAGTGTAATTCGTTTTGTTTCACAGAATATTTCAACTGGTAGTGTAATTAAACCACTTGAAGCCTCTTTTTGCAAGAACCGTTAAGTACCTGCCAAACACGCTGTTAATTCAGTCAAGAAGTTCACTGACACCATACAGTACAGTTTTTCAAAAAAAATTTCTCGCAAATCGCATGTCAGGTCACTCGTATCTCAAGGCATGACTGGCTATTAATATTCATCCAGTATTTCCACCAAAAGCTGCTCAAACCGACGAGCACGTTTGTGGAAAAGCTTCCAAACAACAAAGCACAAAGTTCCCACGGCGCCTGTTGCGCTGGCGGGCGTCGCCACGCTGACGCGACCGGTGGAACGGCTGGCGGTGGTGCTCATCTGGACAGATTATCAACAACCAGGCAGCCAAATTAATCTTTTCCCGTGTCTCCGACGGCCTCATTTGAATGTGTAAATGTCAGACAGTCGGGTTCACATGGCCCCCGCATGCAAATCAAACAGACAGACTGAGGCATGTGTGTGTGTGTGTGTGAGAAGTGTCAACACACACCAGTATGCTGTATCATGGTTGGCTCCATATTGTGCTCAATTACAATTTTGTCAAGTGTCGCATCAACCTGTCAAGACAATGAATACCTTTTTTTTTCATGGCCGTAGTTAACCTTCTCAAACAGGCAAGGAAACGCTTTCGATGTACAGTGATCCCTCGCTTTCCGCGGCTTCGCTGTTTCACGGATTTTTTTAGTGCAGTTTTTTTTAATGCTTTTAAACAGTGAATTGCGTTCTGCATCCTGATTGGCTAAGGCACTGACCTACGTCAACAGTCTAACCTCATACTGACTGTTAAAAATATTATTTTACAGTACAGTATTTCCAAAAACTATTGTAGTTATTTGTTGAAAACGTTTTTGTTTTTTTTTAGACTTGGCCTGAAAACAGGTTTTGGTCTTTGGTTTCATTGTATACATAGCTCAGTATTGTATAATAACTGTGAAAAATAAAGCTCGTTACCTCACGGATTTCCCCTATCACTGGTTCTTTTTGGAACGTAACCCCCGCGGTAAACGAGGGATTACTGTACACAACAATATGAATGTATGTTTGGAAAGTGACCGTATGCTTCCGCCTCATTTAATGCACACATGACCGGCATCTTCAACCAATGCTACAAAATAAGATACGGGGAGTTGTTGTTTTTTTTTAAATGTATGTTACTATTATGCTCATAAAAATAAGTCTACATTGACTTCCTAAACACCATTTTTGATGATACACATTTCAAAGTAACCACGAAGCTTCTGCAGTGGTTACGCAAGTGGTTCGTGTTGATTACTGGGGGGGCTATAAAAGCAGGTGAAAAACAACAAACACATTACAAGGGCAGTCATTAAGAGTTCTGAACTACGTGAGGCAATTCTCAACATTGGGCACGTTTCAGCTCTACTGCCACACCGAAAAGCTACCATGACGTCATAATATTGTAAGCTTATGTTATATTATTAACTATCATTTTATGTTTGAGCATTATATTATTTTGTGTTACAGTTACCTAGGTTATATTCCGTTTAATAATTGCTTAAACACGTTTATGTTGATATTATCTGATTGGTTAAGGAAACCAGGAAGTGTTTTGTGTTTCCGGGAAGGAGGTGTTTTTTTTTTTTCTGTTCATCCGTTAGGTGCAGACGTTTTTTTTTCTTTCTCCTTTTTATTAAACTGCATTAAAGGATTCCATCTCTCCATTTGTCATTCGTAAAGAAGAGCCATCCACTGAAAAACAACGAACCCCTCAACTTACATTGGTGGCAACGGTGTTGGTATGTTTTGTGTGGCTTTTTGACTTTTTATGCAACGATTTTTTTTTCTTGCTAATTGTCATCTTGCTAGCCACGTGGATTTTTGCGCTCTACTGAATGGCTACTGCTAGTCAGTACTTTGGATGAGATTTTGAGGTTTCCTGCAGTTTTATTATTTTTCCCTACCTTTTTTTTGGACATTATTCCCGTCATTGTTTAACCTTTTTGGGCTCACCATGTCCGGTGCTGGGGCTTCCACTGAGATGGCTCATTCTGCTACTACTTCTGTGGCTGCTGCAAATGTTACTCCACCTGGCCGCCTGTCACACCAGCTCTCACTCCTCCACGGGATTCACCCGCTTCCTCCTGACACACGGTCGAGAGGCTGCTGTCCTGTTCCT
>CAAKHF010010032.1:7331-22819 GCA_901007745.1 Hippocampus kuda | reverse complement strand
GAGGGGGGGGGGGGAGTGGGGCGAGGCCATTTTAAGATTGGAAAACAAATGAGAGGATCTTCAAAAGAACTCGAAAATGAGCCAGTGAAGGGGATGCCCGAGTCGGAGTTACTGGATGCGCTCCCTCGTACAAGTCGCAGTCAAGAGGCGAGCGGCGGCATTCTGGGCCAAGTGGCTAACGGAGGAATTGGCTGACTCCAAAGTCAAGCGCGCGACAATCATCCAGCCGAGATGTGGCGAAGGCACGAATGACTGTTTCAAAGTGCTCACCACAGGAAAGTTTGACTTTAGCCAGCTGCCCATCATGAAATAAAGACGGATGAACGCGGAAAAGGTCAGCCGCTATGTCCGCCACAAACGGAGGCCATCAGAAACCAGAGAAGACTCACTTAGAGCAGCACCAAGCATAGAAAACACACACACTCACTGGCGCCCTTTTTGCCATCTTGTCAGATTGTGTGTTTTAGTTTTGGCAAAATGGCGAAAAGGGCCATGGTTTGGCAAGCCAGCAGATGAGTCACGTGGCGGAACGCCCCGATGCCAAGCGCGCTTCTCTTTGACATCATTCGTCTTCTTCCAAGCCTGAAGAGAAAGTGCCGAGTCATCCCCCGGGGAAGAAGGGCGGTGATTAGGAAGACGCTTACTTTTTGATGGAGTGGAGTTTCAGGCTTTACGTTATAGGCTATTGTGCAGCGGGGAAGGGGGGGGTCGGGGGGGGGTTCGGAGATGGCTGATGCCACTTTTATATTGTTCAGAGTGCTGAGCTAAGGCATCCGCTCAACTTGTGATTCACGGTCCGAGCCACCTGACGTGGTAATGGGGTATAAATCTCACCGTGGAAATGCTTCAAACTCCCTGTCGTGCTTCACAAACGACTTGGCGACGTGCTACGCTTGATTCGGAATGGCCAATTACGCCTGCGGTGTGAGGCAAAGCCATGCGCAGTGACGCCATTTGCACCGACAGTCATCAACCTTTCATCCCATAAGCAAAAAGACCAAAAGACAAGTCAAAATTTGGGGGGCGGGGGGGTTTATTTGAGATTTTGGCCTCTCTCTCTCACACGCACACAATGTCTGCTCAGGCAGACCTGCAAACACAAATGAACTTAAGCGGCTAGCGATGAACGATCCCCCCCGTGTCCCATTTTTCATGGCGAATCTCGGGGCAAATTCCGGCGACCATCAGTCACCAACAATGAATTCGATTACGGATTCAGATGTGGATTCTTTCACTTGGATTGGAAAAGAGCAAAAGAAAAAAAACCAATTTCCTTTTCTCAATGAAAAAACTGGACAGTATTTGCAAATGAATAGTGCAGGAAAATGCACAACTACAAAGCGATTCTGACTGAGTTTCTGCTTTGGTCTGTAGCGTGTCAGGAAATGGGCAAAAATGTTGACTTCCATTGTTTTCCAAAACAAAAGCAGGTGTTGGCAAACGTCTTCATTGCGATGATGGCCCCGCTTTCATGACCGACTGCCCGAATCTGAGAAGGTTGAACTTCCCAGAATTTGGCAAATTGATTTCAAACAAGCTCAATCCATAATCAGAAGACGTGTTTCTGCCTTCACAATGTAGCACGGAAGCAGTATTACAACTGCAACTCTAGAAACGAGACAAAAAAAAAAACCAACAAAACTCAGTGTGTTGAAGAAATCCTTTCGCCTCACAAACTTTTTTGTCGTGTCATGACTTGAGGTCGGTGGAGAACATACTGGAACGTCTTCGTCTGCAGTTATAGGTTGGCAGTTGTTCAAGATCGACCACGTGGAGGCTTTCACTGGTTCTATCTTGCATTGGGGGGTGGGGGGCGCATCGAAAAAAGAGGTTAGTGTTGCATCAGGAGCAGTGAGGCAGCCGATGAGAGCGAGACGAGGGGGTGGGGTGCTGCAGCAACAGCAGCAGCAGCAGCAGCAGGAGGAGGAGGCGAAAAGGAGGAATGGAGAAAAGGAGGGGGGACACCCACCCTGCAGGGCTCCGCTCTTTGTCTGAAGCCCGCCGCGTCCAACGCGCACAACACCTCACGACGCCGACGCGAGCTTACGAGCTGCTCCTCCACCCCGTCAACAGAACGTTCGGCGAATGGCTTGAGCGGGGACTCGTGGCTGCGTGCTTTTCGGTGGACGACGTTTTGGAGAGAAAAAAAAAACCCTCAAAAAAGGAGCGAGAGAAAGAAGAAAGAAGAAAGCAGCAGCATCGCGACCACAAGGTAACCGTTGAACTACTTGGCGAACAAAAAAAGCATCTCTGCGATGTGAGCAGCAGATTGAACACAAACTTTTCAGCCAGGTAGTTAGTCCTTTGTGTCAAAAGCGACTTTTTAGTTCGGTGGTAGCACGAGACCCCCCCACGCCACTCCACCCCGCTCGCCTTTGACTACGTGTGAATGGCTACGCGCAATGTCTGGCACCTCACCGTAACTGAAGCTTTAAACGCAACGTGTGCGCTTTTTTCGAACAAAAATAACCCGTGTACTTTTCCAATATTAAACATAAGTCACATCAAGTTGATTAAATCAAAGTTTGAAGGGGACGTTCGGAGTTTGTGTCGTAAAATGCGACGAAAAGGCGCAAAGGGGGGCACCTTTTTGTGTTCCCCAACTTTCCGTCCAATCGACGTCAATGTCTTCGTCGACTCAATGTCACTTTTTCGTCATTAAAAACTCATTTTGTGGAATTCTCGAGTGGGGTTAAAACACACCGAGTATCCAAATGGACCACGAGGAACATTCCCGTGGATGGGGAAACTCACATTCTTCCCCCCCCCATCATTTCGTTTGTTAATATGTATGCAAGATTGTTTTAGCTTCAACTCGCATTAGCAAGGAACACGAAGTAGCCAACGAGGTTGGTTTTTCCAAAAATGCAGGCCCCCGCTGAGCCTCTTAGCCTGTAGAGGAATTCCTAACTAACATCCCAGATGTGGAAGCCACAGCAGCCCCCCCCCCTTTCCATGTTTGCTTCGTGATGGCTTCATCATGGCTCTGAATGTCCACTTAGTCATATTGACTCGTCATCCTGAAATGTTTCACAGTTTTTAATAAACCCTCATAAAAGGCCTTTTCTACTTTGGTAGGTGGGAGTGCAAGAACATTTCAAGTTTTTTTTTTTGGGGGGGGCGGTGTAGAGTGCTAACTCTAAGCGATACCTTGATTTGCGATTTGAGTCCCATCATGGACCTTGCTTGGAACTCACAACACTTGGATCTCAAATCCACTTTCCCCATAGAAATAAACGGAAAATGGCAGCCATCTGTGCCAGCTTCCCCAAAACAATCGTGCACCAAAAAGGTTTTGGTGAAGAAAAATCCTTTTCCACTTTAGTTTGGCCTCATAAAAACTAAAAAAAGAGTTTCATCATGGATCAGTGTACTCCATTCTTTTTTTCAAATACTCGTTGAATCAAATCATGAACATTTTTAAATGTGTCCCGATCGACAGCAGTTATTCCAGACGTATGGATAAATAAAATGATCATCTTTTTCTGCTTACAGGTAGTGGTTCTCAAAGTATGCTACCCAACACGGGGCTCCTTCTCGTGCTTGGTGTGAAAAATCAAACAAATGGAAGTTCGGAAGATTTTTTGTTTTAGGTCAATTGTATTTAAGCAGAAAATGAAATCCATTGAAATGGAGATCTCTTTTTCATGGGTGGACTGGCCAAGAAGGCAGAGCATAACAATAACTTCATCACTTCATAACAATAACAATAGAAGAAAACCGTGTCGCTAGAAGGGTAACAAAAAAGAACAGACTAGGGTTACTTAAGAAAAAAAGCAACTGAATTTCTGTCCCTGTAGACTACTCTGTGCCCACAGTGGCATTGTAAACGCTGACTAAATGTGCAAAATGCAAGCGCAACGCAACAGCAGACTCTCATGATCACAACACTATGTGGAAAATCGACAAAGTCACTGAAAGCATGAAAAGCAACCCCACAAAAACATGTTCTTTATTGGACGGCGCAGCAAGTCACGTTAGTGGATAGAAAGAAAGCGTTGCTCTATCGCCGTATCTCAGCTTGGATCTTTGTCACGTGGTCATGCTAAAGAACCACAACATCTGTGTCACGGGCTTTCGTTTGAAACCTATAGAAGACTTCATCTTTGGCCCCCCCCCCCCGCCATCCTAGCTTGTAGTTTTAGACCCGCCGACTTTGCTGAGGAGTCCCGAGGTAAGATTTGGGCTCTTTGGTCTCCAATCAAAGCACGTTAAGGCGCTATCATGTTCATCTTGTCTACCTCAAAGGTTTCTTTTTTTTCCAGACAGTGGTCTTTTGTTTTGGGGGTGGGGTGAAGATAAAAACTCTTTACCTGGCTGACCGTTTGGGTTGGCGCTTCAGCCTTCATCGGGGCTGTCGCTACTTCCTGGTGACACGTCTTAAAGGCGGCTGGCCGGGTCGGGAAACCTTGAAAACGAGGCTCCCCGAGCCAGTCAAGGCTGGACTCCAAAGCCCCGCCGCCGCCGAAGCAATGCGTCCCAGCTTTGTGGGAGCATGTAAGCCCCCTCGTCCCTGTTGATTGTGCCATTTCCAGGCCTCCTTATTTCAATTGTCTGCCAGGTAAGAGTTTTTCCTCCTCACCAAAAAAAAAAAAAAAGACCTTCATCTGGAAAAAAGAAACCTTCCACCCAAAGTATGTTAAGTCCCAACCTGATTGGAAAGCCTCCGGAATCAAACCGCTGTCCGTGCAGATGTTTGGATTTGCGGTGTAAACGTGACCCTAAGCTTGTGGGGCCTCTGCGAAACGCCAAACGCATGCTCAGCACGTGTGCTCATGCAGCTCAACGGAAACTTTCACGGTTCCTTCCAAGCCTCGATTTAGCGAGGACCGCTTTCTGACATGAGCGGCGTGAAAATGTCACCTTCATACCTGGGGAGCGGGCCAGGACAAACAGTTGTTTTTCATGGCGTGGGGCTGAAGCCGCAGAGTGGCTTTTTCCGTATATGGTCGCCATTTCGAGTTCAATGAGCTCAGGCAGTGGCAATCTGCGCTTGCACTAAAAAGAACATATCACAATGTTGTCTGTGTACAATCTGTTTTTTTTTTTCCATTGGCTTTGGGAGATTGAGCCTGCAGGCTGTGTTTGCGTTTGGTACACGGTACATAATCAAACCGGTTCACTTGACTTGGGGGTGGCACGGGATTTTTTTTCTTTGAACTTGAGTTATTCAATGGGCCCTTTTGCAACCAACGTACGGTATTGTTATCAAACCTGTGAAGTTGAGATTTGGAGCGTCAGAGCCAAAGTGAGAGGCAGCATAGGAAAGTCCCAGGTGGGACATTTTATCATATTCGAAGTAGCATCTCCTTTGACATATTTGAATGAAATGTGTCGCACTCATCAGACGGCTGACCTTTCCTTTTTTTTTTTTTAACCCTAACCCGATATATGTGTGAGTATTATTCACGTTTGAGCACTTCCGGATGCCAAGAGCCAGTAGCCACTATGTGGTTACGATACATAAAATGAACACGGACGGCGACAGTTAATTGTGAATAAAAAGCTTTCTGACGCACATGATGCCGACTCATCAAATGTGTCAAATGGCCGCAGCGTCACACAAACTACCAGCAAGGAAGACTTATTCTGTCTGATTCTTCACAAGTAGCGGACACCTCAAAACGATATAGATACAGTACTCTACCTGGTTTCAGTATTCGCCCATCCCGAATGTTTTGAATTAAAACGGCGTGACATTTGTGTCAAGAATAAACGCGCGTGTCAGCTCATCTCCAAACGCACGTTCGACACCTCGCACACAGAATTGAATACTGTATTTAAAAATGAAGTCATGACAAATGAAGACGACTAAAAAACCCCTGAAAATCACAAATATATTTGTGGATCTGAAAAACAGGGAAAAATCTCAGACGTACTTGTGTGAATAATTTGGAAATCTCTCCCTATATAGAGCAGCGACTGGTCCAACATTTTCATTCTTGGGGGTACATGGATACGACCCGTTTGTGATTGACGATGAGGAAGCAACCAATTAAAAATTGACACTGTGTGCTTACCCTCGTACAAGTCAATGTGGAATTCCGAGCGCAGTGAGCCATTAAAGCGATGGTTGGCGCAAGATGAGAAGCCGATACGCAGGTGAAACCTGTCGGAAGGCAAATCAAAACACGCAGTGGGTTTGAATGTCACGCGCCAGCAGAAATGCTCTTTCAGCCGCAGGCGCGTGACAAAAGTGTTGGGGCCGCCGTGGACGACTTCGCGACTCTTTTGGGCGTACACTGGCGCCCCCCGGTGGCCGTCGTTGAAAACACCGCAGATGGAACCTATGAGGTGCTTTGCTCTCGCTCCGTACTTGTGGCTGGAGATGAACATTTCCTGTCGCAAATACGAGAAAGTCAAACGCAAAGTATTTTGTGGGGCCTCGGGGGTCGGTGAACCACTGCTTTTTCCATCAGTTGTCGTCAATTTTAGCGGATGTGTCCTTCCGGCGAATGCTTGCCCCGTTCTTTGGCTACCGATTTCTATTCTTTGTTGACAGATCTGAGAAGTTGGCCGCAGCCGGACTGGCAAGATGAGCTGGAGCTTCCTCACGCGTCTCCTGGACGAGATCTCCAATCACTCCACCTTCGTGGGCAAGATCTGGCTGACGCTGCTGATCGTCTTCCGCATCGTGCTGACGGCGGTGGGCGGCGAGTCCATCTACTACGACGAGCAGAGCAAATTTGTGTGCAACACGCAGCAGCCCGGCTGCGAGAACGTGTGCTACGACGCCTTTGCGCCGCTCTCGCACATCCGCTTCTGGGTCTTCCAGGTGATCATGATCACCACGCCCACCATCATGTACCTGGGCTTCGCCATGCACAAGATCGCGCGCATGGACGACGCGGACTACCGGCCGCGGGCCCGCAAGCGCATGCCCATCGTGAGCCGCGGCGCCAACCGCGACTACGAGGAGGCCGAGGACAACGGCGAGGAGGACCCCATGATCCTGGAGGAGATCGAGCCCGAGAAGGACAAGGAAGTGGAGGAGAAGCCGAGTAAGAAGCACGACGGGCGGCGGCGCATCAAGCGGGACGGCCTGATGAAGGTGTACATCTTCCAGCTGCTGTCGCGCGCCGTCTTCGAGGTGTCCTTCCTGTTGGGGCAGTACGTGCTGTACGGCCTGGAGGTGGCGCCGTCCTACGTTTGCACCCGCTCGCCCTGCCCGCACACGGTGGACTGTTACGTCTCGCGCCCCACCGAGAAAACCATCTTCCTGCTCATCATGTACGCCGTCAGCGCCTTGTGCCTGCTCTTCACCGTCCTGGAAATCCTCCACCTGGGCATCAGCGGCATCCGCGACTGCTTCTGCGGGCCGCGCGCGCGGCCTCCCACCCCTCGCCACTCGGCGTTGGCCAGCCAGAGGTCCTCCATCTCCCGCCAGCCTTCGGCGCCTCCGGGCTACCACGCCGCGCTCAAGAAGGACGCCTCGGGCAAACTGGGCTTCCGGGACAACCTGGCCGACTCGGGCCGCGAGTCCTTTGGCGACGAGGCTTCGTCGCGGGAGCTGGACAGGCTGCGCAGGCACCTGAAGCTGGCTCAGCAGCATCTGGACATGGCCTACCACAACGAGGAGCTCAGCCCGTCTCGCAGCAGCAGTCCCGAGTCCAACGGGACGGCGGCCGAGCAGAACAGACTCAACTTTGCCCAGGAGAAGCAGACCGCCGCGTCCGACAAAGGTACGTTTCACAGACTCCAGCCTCACATATTAACAAAAAACAAAACAAAACTATATGCCACTGAAATGTCTGCCAAAAGATTCGGGCGGCCGCTAGCAATTATTGCAGCAGGAAGTTCATCCGCAGTTTTTTTACCCCCCCTCACCCGATGAATTGCTTTTTTTCCTGCTTTATTCAACAACAAGATCTGTCACAAAAAAAAAGCAGGAACATGAATTGATCATGATTCCGTTCCTGGTTTGGTTATCAGAAATAAATACCGTCGTTCAATACATACGATTGTTTTTCTTCTTCATCGTATGACAATTTTTGGTGATGGGTGCTGGCTTTTTTTTCCCTTGAGCACCCGCCCCCAAACACTGCACGCTCTCTCTCTCCCCTTCCAGGTATGCGTGCGTAGGCAGTGGTCACCACCAGCCCAGCTGACACTGGAAACTGGAGCTGACATCAGGATCGGTGATTGGACATAAGGGAAACCAACCTGAATTTGAATGTGTGTGTGTGTGTGTGTGTGTGTGTGTGTGTGTGTGTGTGTGTGTGTGTGTCTACGTTTGTCCGTATGAAAGAGATGCGGTGACCTTGAGGCATATGAAGTCAGCCCCGAGCAATATCAGTGTTACAGCCGGTCCAAGGTCCAAAAAAGGAGGAGAACAGTGGTCTCAACCTGACATTACTTGAGACAAAAAAGATCCAAAGTGCTTTTTGCAATAAACCGTTACCATGAACGTCTCCCTCAGGGCAGCTACTTAGTTTTTCTTTTTTACATTTCTATATATTATATATCTTTGTTATATGAGATTTAGAGCTAGTCACAAGTTAAGAGTTGCAACTGTGGGAAGTTCAGTCAAATGCATCTCAGCTTTAGAACTGGAATTCCACTTTTTTTATTTTGGTGGGGGGGGTGTGAGAAAAACCAGGAATAGTGTGAATGGTGAGCAAAGTTTAATGGATGAGGCACCGCGCTTAAAAAAAAAGGTACTGGACCAATGGTTGTGTCACACCAAGGCTCTCAAGTGTGTTTTTGATACTGTTGTTGTTTTCTTGGCAATGTTGCACCAGCTTTGCAAACGTTCTGGAGGTGCCTCCGCCCAAAGACAAAAACAAACCTGGGTAATGCTTGAAAAATGCGGAACTCTTAATATTGTTCTTTATTTTTTTTCGATGGTCTTGTAAAAAAAAAAAGGCGCATTTTTTATATGTAAATATAAATCACTGCTGTCTTAGCTCCCCCAATGCCTGATTGAATCTGTGGGAGGAGGCACATTTTGACCATTTCTTTTGGTACAATTTAAATTTTTTGCTTCTTCCTTTTTATAACATCGGTACACACAGCCCACATTGGTTTGTTTAAAAAAAAAAAAAGCAAGGGATAGTCATGTCGATGTTGCTGAATGACTGGTTGTAAACCTCGCAATCATATCAATGTGAAGCCAATGCCTTTTTATTTTTGGGTATGTGAAGTACACCCTCTCAGTGCCATTTTGTGCCGACTCAAAAACATCATCTCAGTGTATTTTTTTAGAAGGATGCTTTTTGTACGTTTTATACCTTTTTTGTAATGATAGTTTTGTGGTTGTTTTTTTTAAAATAAAATATTTAAAAAAAAACAAAAAACGAAATGTGTCCCAAGTGGTTTTACTCAGCTTCGCAAGTTTATTTCACAACTGAAGGACTGATGTACAAATTGTCTTTTGGGAGGCCTCAACATGCCTCAAAACTCAGCAATATTCGCTTGTATGTGTGCATCCGCGAGAGAGTTTGAAATAAAAGCCTTTATACTAGTTTCACCGACTGTTAAAAATAGGTCTCTCGTTACATGATGCATGTAAAAAAAAGCCTCAAGATCTCGTGGTTGATATTGAACAGGAAGTGACACGCTTTGGTTTGAAGCAATTGTTTTGAAGAAATTCAACGGCGTGTGCTTTTGTCAGGCGAAAAAATCAGTTTAGCGGAAGAATCTTAGACTTGTCGGCAGCACACATCTTGCTGCGATCCACTTGTTTGCTGTACCGCGGAACGATGAGATCGATTAAAAAACAAACAACACAGCATACCATATACTGGAAATGAAAATTGGAAACAGGAAATATTGAACAAACTAGTGTACAATGAGGACAAGAAAAAAAACTATCAGGGGTTTCACGTACATTTAAATAGTTTTACAAATATGTGGCACCCTTTCAAATGTGCGTCACATTTTTACCCCCCAAAAATGTTGATTTGGTCTTGATGGACGTCATAAAACGCTGCCACACTGAAGGCAGGTGCTGCCGTGCTGTCTGTAGAGGGGCGTGGACATCCCGGGTGCAGCATCCAATCATGTTGTAGAAAAGTGGAGGCAGCAGCCAATCATATTTCAGAAATAGAATAGGATTCTTCGTAACGTGAGCGGGGTAAAAATCAAGATGGCGTCCACAAAACACGTGACATGGATTAGACCAATGCGGAGAAGTGCGGTGAGTTCAAAGCGTGTCCACAGTGAGTTGTTCTGGGCCGGCCCCACCCAATCGGGTTCAGGTGCGTCTCCGCCCATCCCTCGCGGTTCCCCGAGTGCGGAAGCGTCTGGGTCCACTACTCCGCTTCGTCAATGGCGTCCTCTTCGGTTCTGACGCCCGACGGCGGAACTTTGACGCCTCCCAGAACCTCGGAGCCCGGCGGGCTTTCGGAGCAGCGCGGGATGGCGTCCGCGAGCCTCCCCGCGAGCCCGGTCGAGGGACTCGAACTCGGCGGCGATGGTTCGGAGAAGCTGAGCGCGTCCAGCGTCAACCGCATCATGACCGAGTTCTTCGTGTACTTCCTCCGCGGCGTGGTGCTCTTCTACCCGGTCTACCTGACGGGCTACCTGGGCCTGAGCATCAGCTGGCTGCTGCTGTGCATGCTCATGGTCACCTGGTGGAAGAAGAATCGCCAGTGGAAGGACTCCCGCATCGGGAGCGCGATTGACTTTGTGGACAACGAGAAGCAAGTGGTGAGCACGGAGCTGAAGACCTCCCTGCAGATGGCATCGTGGGTACGTCCAAAGCGCCAAAAAACAAAAACAAAGTTACTTCTCCTCGTCTTTTAGCTGGAAACTGCAGCGGAAGTACTCCTTTGGGGTAAAGGCGGCCGTTTTCGTTTCTGAAGCAAACGCATATTATTCCGTCTTCTCCAAGGTGCACATTTGACACCTCATGGCGCGTCACCAAACAAAAAAATGTCTCATTTGACCTGCCATCTATAACGCAAGACCTATTGCAAAATGGATGAAAACAATTGTGGTGAAATTAAATGAAGTGCCACCGCGCGCTCGTTGCGAATTGCTTCAGTTGAAGGAAAAATAAAAAATAAAACGTATGCGGTTGTTTTGAAGCGAGCAATGTATTCGCATGGCATACCTGACTTGGGCTGAACCTCCGAACTAGAAGTGTGGCCGCACTTGCACCACGACAGCTCACCAGTAGGCGCTGCTTGAGCGTGCGGCAATGGATGTTGGAAACTCACCGAAGATGGAATTAATACAGTATTTCCCATTTTCAAATGGTAATGATGGCGGAATACAAATGAAATCATTACCCCATGATTTCTTCCTGCATGCTTCTGTCAAGTTCAGTGATTTGCGTTGTGCGGGGGGAAAAACACTTTGGACATTAACTGTGTTTTTGTTTTTGTTTTTTCTCCCCCTGCCTTCCAAAAGATCCAATTTGCTGACGTGGAGAAAGTTGAATGGGTTAACAAGGTAGGGTCTTAAAAGCACACCTTGAGCTTTGTTCTTCCTTCCGAACCAGCGTCAGCGACTGGCGAGTTTGGCCTCAAGTACCGCTTGAGGATCATTTGAAGCCGTGGCTTGTAGTCTTTGTGTTTTTTTAGGTTTTTTTTTTTTTTGCATGCGTTTCCTGATCTGGTCCGGCGCGGAAGGTGTTGGAGCAGGCCTGGCCTTTCTTTGGGATGTTCATGGAGAAGCTCCTGCGGGAAAACATCCAGACGGCCGTCAGGCAGTCGAGCTCCGAGCTCAAGACCTTCACCTTCACCAAGATCCACTTTGGACATGTCGTGAGTCTTTCCTGGCCCTCAGCAGGCCGTACGTTGACAAGAAAAGCACAGCAAGTGGCTTACGTTTTCCGCATATTGATTATGCTTTGCGTCAAAAGGGCTCAGATCGGCCCGCAATTCAAACACTTGACCTGTAGCAGAGGGCAACCTATCCATCGTTGGAAAAATAGCCACAGTGCTAAGGGGGGAAAAGGAGCAATGTCGCCCCCTAGTGTTTGGAGCAAGGTTACTCTAGTTAATATAAATCATAGCTCAAAACTACATTTTTTGGGGAAGTGAAAAAAAATGTAATTGCTTTAAAAAAAATGAACTGAAACTACATGTAATGTTGAGAAACAAGTATAATTACAGCGAAAATGTCTCTGGACTCTGGTGGGGGTGAGGGGGGGGGGGTGTCTCTGGACCCAAGCACGTCAGTGACCGGATGGACGTGTGTCCGTTTCTTGATCGCAGCCACTCCGCATCGTTGGAATCAAAGCGTACACGCATGAGGTGGATCACCGGGAGGTGGTCCTGGACATGACCGTCAAGTTGGTGTGGCACGTCGCTCCCGTGGGCGCCCGGCCATGTTTCTGACCGCTTTTGCTTCGCAGTTACGAAGGCGACGTGGACATCGACGCCGAGCTGAAGTCGGCCATCACGGCTGGCGTCAAAGGACTGAAGGTGAGCGCCGCCGCACGCCACCGCCGCCCCAAGTCGGCTGTCCAAGTGACATCCCCGTAAAATGGGATGACCTTGCGGGGACTGACGCGCCAATCAAATCAAAATAGCAACACCAAAAGCAAGTGCGCAGTCCTACCTGAGCTTTGGGCTCCAGTGTCATCCCGCGAATCAAACTTGATGCTGGAATTTTGTTTTGACAACAAATAACCTCCGGCGTCTTTGAATCCGTCAGCTGCGAGGGATGATCAGGGTGATTCTGGAGCCTCTCGTCGGACAAGTGCCACTCGTGGGAGGAGTCACCTTCTTTTTCATTCGCCGCCCGGTGAGTCCACTCGGCCGTCGGTCAAGTTTCAAGTGCGTTATGAGCCGCCATGATTGAAGTGGTGTCGTGGCGGTCTGGCCGCGGTTACCTTGGAAAAAGCAACTCCGTGAGCGAGTTGTGCAGTTACTGATGACGAGATTTTTAAAAGCTGAATGCCAAGTTCATTTCTTGTTGACAATGGACGGACGCCGTGCTTCAGTGGCATTGCCACTCGACCGTGCATGATAAGCGGCACTCTGCTTTGAGAGCGTTGCACGTCATCGTCGTTCATGGCTGTAACAAAACGTGGCTTTGCAAAGTAACTGTCGTCAGAAGACCTAACTGAGCAAAATAGTGCGCTAGGTTAGCCGTTAATGTTTGGATTATCTTCGGCTAACGCGTTACCGGCATCGCTGTTTACGGATTGGTTCAACTTCTTTTGTCCACATTTCTATTCTCATTAAAAAAATAGTCTTATCGATCTATCGGAGCTTTACTCCGAAGGCCATATGGCCGAGCCCTAATGGCCATCGTCTCCTCATCTTTCAGACCCTCGAAATCAACTGGACGGGCATGACCAACATTTTAGACAGCCCCGCCTTCAGGTGCCTTCTCCTCTCAGACTCTCGGGCGCTCGTCTCTTTTCGTCCTCATCAGTCGCCCGTCTCTCTGTCTCTGGAACCGTTTTAGCTCCTTGTCCGAGGGGACCATCATGGACATCATCGCCTCCCTGATGGTGCTGCCCAACCGCATGTGCTTTCCGCTCATTGACCAAGTCAAAGTGGACCAGATGAGGTTTCCGCTGCCCCGTGTACGTCGCCCTCGCCCTCGCCCTGGTATCGGGCCCGCCATACGCTGCGGTTTTGAGCGCTCATTTGCTCCTCAGGGAGTGGTGAGGGTGCACTTGCTGGAGGCCAGAGACCTGGTGGCCAAGGACACGTACATGCTGGGCATGGTGAAGGGCAAGTCGGACCCGTACGCCACGCTGCGCGTGGGCGACCGCAGCGTCAAGAGCAAGACCGTCAAAGAGAATCTGCACCCCAGATGGGGGGAGGTCTATGAGGTAGGAGAACATTGCGGCGATGCCATCTGTCGACTGCGGCGGCGACTCAAAGTTCTTTCCTTACCAGGCTTAGAATTTAGAGCACTGCTCCCCCAACCTTTTTGGTGTCACGTGCCAGTCGACATGGCGACATGCTGTTGGCAGACCGGCAACCATTTTTTCCCCCCCCATTACTTTTAAAGTGCCAGTTTTAAAGCACCGGTACTGCCAACAAAGATGATTCGAGTGAGTGTGTGTGTGAGTGTGTGTGTGTGTGTGTGTGTGTGTGGGGGTGTGTGTGTGTGTGTGTGTGCGCGCGCGCGCAGTTTGTTGTCCACGAGGCGCCAGGACAAGAGCTGGAGGTGGAGATTTTTGATGAAGACACAGACAAAGACGACTTCATCGGAAGGTAAGAAGGATCGGACGGCCAAGCGAGTTGTCTCGATGCGTTCCTCCAATCGGTCACGGTTGTCAACATCACGTGACGTTGACGTGCGCTCTCCCCTTTCAGGTATCACCTCGATCTGGGGGAAGTGAAGAAGGAGAAAGAAATGGATCTGGTGAGGCTGCGCTCACTCCTGCTTTCCTTTGTCATTTGAATCAAGTTGAGCGGTCTTTTTTTTTTTTTTTTTGTTGGTCGCTTTGTTTTTGGTTTTCCCTCGTCTGGTCTGAATGGTCGGCGACAGTGGTTTCCCCTGGAGGGCGTCCCGAGCGGAGAAGTTCATCTGAAGCTTCATTGGCTTTCGCTCCAAAATGACGTGACTCTGCTGAAGGAGGTAGGAAGCTGCCGCTCTAACGTCGCAGACGATGAGATGGATACAAACGGAAAAAGAACATGCGTGTGCGCCCGTGCTTTCCATTTCTTAGGTCCCTTTGAATGAATGGCACTCGAGCAAAGCCGCCACCCGTTAAATCGCGCCTCATAAAGTGAGCGCCGCTCAAGATTTGATTGTATTTTCACTGGCAGAGGCAGAACTTCACCACCAAGCTGCCGAATCGCACTCTGTGCGGCTTATCATATGCTGCAGCTCTGCTCGCTTTTTGGCTTGGACACGATAGCTTTTTGTGCTTGAAAATGGCGAGTCTTCAGCCAGCTTCGCCTCCGCGCCACGGCTGCAGAAACTTGCCGGGATAATTTAAATGAGCCAACTTGTTATGTGAGGATATTAGTCATCCTCTTCATAATTGAATGGATCCATTTTCCTCTCGTAGTCGTCCGAGGGCTACGCTTGTGCCATGCTTGCCGTGTATCTGGACAACGCCTCCAACCTTCCCGTAAGTCACCTGCAGCGCGGCATTTACATGAGAGAGAGAGAGAGAGAAAGATTGCCAACCTGAAATGTGCTGCGGCGATTCATCCAAGCTCATCGAATTGGTGATTCTTTTATTTCCTGAACAACGCTGTGAATGTATACTTGCAGAAAGACTTAAGTGAGATCGAGCATCACCATAAAAAGAAGCACGGGAGAGAAGGTCGGGTAAGTGTTGAGTGTGCATCGTCGTTGCGATATTTCGTCTGCCGTGTTCTTCCGTCGCAGTAGCCGGTAATTCCTGTCTTCCAACTGCATGCCGATCATGTTTACTGGGGCTTCCACTTCCTCCTCAGTCTTTGGAGTTTTGCTGGACGTTTCAACCAAAAACACGTTGCTAGCCATTTGCAGCACGCGTGTTATGCGCTTATTTCTTTCTTGGGATTATGTTATAGTCAAAAGCCATTCAGGCAAGCGTTTATTTTTTCATTGGTAAGACCCTATCCCTCCTCTCCTCACAC
>CAAKHF010010027.1:0-13813 GCA_901007745.1 Hippocampus kuda | reverse complement strand
TTTGGTTTGTTTTGTCACTTTGTGTTTGTTGTTACGTCGTGTGGACCTGATGTGGACTTTTTTCAGCATTTTTTGGCAATGACATTCATCAAGGAGGAGATTCTGTGCTTGGTGGTTGCGCCTTCTCGGCAGCATGGATATACCAGCACTGTTTTTGACTGGGAGGAATGTCGGCGCCATTTGACTGTCGTTGCTGGACAGTCCCGGGGCGCTTGTGTCTTGCGCCTGTAATGGGCAGCATTTTTCACAGCCCCGCCTTGTTCAGCGGAGAGGTCGGAGCTGTTGAACGGTCTGCGGCTGGATGGATGTAAGGCTTGAGGAGCCGACGACGAGAAGAAAGGAGCGTTAGCGCGGAGCGCCGATGCGGCTGTGGAACTGGGAGTCGCGGCTTGGAATTGAAGTGGATTTACAGGGGACAGGAGATGTGAGCCAATCTCTTTTCGTCAATGGACGCTCCAGCTTCGTGTTTGCTTTCAAAACTTAGCTTGTAGCAGACGTGTGCACATTTTCAGCATGACGTCTCTGATCCACTGGTGAAAGGACACTTTGATCCTCTCCTCTTTCATCTATAACTGCTTCAGACAAAGTGTATGCAGAAAAGTGGTGAAGATTGCATGACTGTCTGTGTCCTATGTGTTGTGTTGTGTTATTTTTGTTATTTTGACTTCAAAATGGCGCCGTGTGAGTGGCTGCCTTTCCAGCAGCTCCTATAGTTTGTTGTTGTTCTTCTTCCTTTTATAACTTTGCTGCTGTGAATTGGGAATTTCTCCATTGCGAGACTAATAAAGGTTTTCTTATCTTATCTTATCTTTGTCTTGTCTGGTTGAGAGGGAAGAAATTTCATTTGTGCTGTATGTTGCACATACAGCGCATTTGACAATAAAGTTGTACTTGACTTGACATGTCGACAAAAAGACTGTAAACATGAAATATTTAAAGGAAAGATATATACATGCGAGTTTAAAAAAAACTTTGGTGAGTGACACATAAAAGGGCCGACAAAAACATCGCTTACGAAATTAAATTTGTTTTGCCATTGTTGTAGAATGTGGGAGTGTTCTGAGTGAAACAAATGTACGTTTGGCTTCCAAGAAATTACTCTGGATTTATAAATGTGAAATATGTCTAGTCTGAGAAATATTTTCTTCAGCATTCCCTTTTTTAATGAAAGTAACCTTCGGGAAAAAAAAGACCAATTGTTCTTTCGCCGATAAAACTCTCGACAAGCAAAGACACACGGACAAAGCAAAGGCAGCCATTTAAAGTAACCTCCAACAACCATTACCTTGTCGCCGGCTTTGCGCTTTGAGCGTCTTGTCTCCATTGGAGTTTTTGAACACTCGGCTCGACGTTCCTCGACTTAAAATCCGCTTTCGGAACTGAAGCGCCGAGTTGCCGCGAGTTTTGTAATAAACTGGTGTGGTGTTGTGAAACAGAAGGCCGGTAGTTCATTGGTCAATTTTAGGGTGTCGTCATGAAAAAGGTGGTCTTTTTTTGCTGTCCATAGCCAATGGACTTCCTAGAAATTGAGCCCCACTTCCGCATGCAGTTTATGCGCACATGCGTGTTCTGTTTCCACTCCTGCAAGAAAAGATTGTTTTCATATTATGGACGTACTGGCAAAAAAGTTGCAAATGTGGTATTGAAAAAATATTTAATAAAAATTTAAATTAGTGATTGCTTTAATTATAAACATTTCTGTAATTATATCAATTATAAATCCATCCACCCAGAATCAAACTGCACCTCTGCACCGTAAGGCCGACATGCATGAATCAGTCGACCACCCTGCCAGGGTTGTGATAAACAAGGTTACCAGTGTGCGCGCCATGACGTTCTTCACAGCCTCCACAGAGCTGAGCTGTGAGCATCAAGACCAGAGGTGCCCAACCAGTCGACCGCGAGGTGTGTAGGAAAAAAAAAAAAGAAAAAAGTTTTCAATGTCATGACAGAAGTCAGTGTTGCCAACTTAGCGACTTTGACGCTATATTTATATATTTGATGCTTGATTCAAGACCAAGGCTACTTTCCCACCCCTGAACAACCCCTCCTTTTGACCTCCCCCTCATAGCATACTTGGGTGTGAGAAACACAAAAGGCATTCTCCCCCTGAGAAAGAAGAGATTTATTAACAAGAGGTAATCGGGAAAGGAAACACGTTTTTTCTTTTGAAAAAACAAACAAACAAACAAACAAACAAAAAAACTTCAAATACTGACTCAAGCGGTTGGCACACAATTGGTCGTCATAGTGCTGCATATTGCAAATATCTCGTGCCTTTTGGGAGGGCGACTGTGCTGCTAGATCGAGATGTTGAACATGTGATAAAGTAGCAGATGTGTGCCATTTAAGCTTCAGGCGCTGGTCTAATCAAAGCCTTTAAATACATATCAGAAATATCCAGAGAATAAACACAATTTTACTACCGTATAGGTCCTGCTAATACATGGCAATGGACAGCATGTGTTACTCTTAGAAGTATCATACGCAGAGAAGTTATTACATTTTGCTGTACAGAGGGAAAACATATCCATCAGTTTCATTGGCAAAATAGTTCAGCAAAATAATTGACATACATTTGTGTTATAGAGTAGAGAGACAGAAATTATATATATATAAGCTAATTTAATGATTAAGGCTTGAAACTATTTATAAGACTGGCCAGGGAGAGTCATCTTCCATGAAACACTGCGAGTTAAACTTGCTACATGATTTGCATTGCGTCCACAGTGGGAACAAAAGTCAAACCGTGTTTTTCCACAGGTAAAATGCAAAAAGGATCATTCGGCAGTTACATGAAACATCCCAACATTTGATTTGGTTCAAGCAAACAAGAATATGTACCGGATTTCCTCATTTAGTGGCTGGAAGTGTTTATTTACTCAAATGGCTTCTTTTAGGGAAGGCGTTTAATCGGGCGTCGACTTTGGCATGCACAAATTAATAATAGATTGTCATTGTCCAATGTAGTTATGAGGAGTGCAACGAAACACAAAATTCAGATCGATAGATTTAAATTAAAAAAGAGCAAATTATTTAGAGGATTGGTCGTCAAATTTCAGCAGACAATTGAAGGGTGGAAACCACGACTGAGGAAACAAGATAACTAAAATTTTCAGCATTCAATTAATTAATAGTAATTTCTGTTCTCAAATGTAATAAAGGCTCATGCAGTAAATAATTGTGTATTGATATTGATCATTGATTTGATGATCACAAAAGGCAGCTATACTTTTAAGGCAAAACTTTCATTGCTGGACATCAAGGCGACTGACCGAATTTGGAATTTACACGGCATGGTTGAAGTGACACAATTCAGATTTTCGTGCTCTCAAGTTGCACAAATGTCTTTTGAACCTGATACATAGAACATAATGCGAGTGCAGCGTAAACACACAGTTGGGATATACCCGCTCAATGCGAGCGCGAGGTCATTGACTTCAACCAAATCCCATCTGCTCAAAAAGCATAAATAAACACATGAAAAACACCTGTTAAAAATCGAAACGACACGAACCCTAAACGTAGCCAAAGCTCATATCTGTCACTTAAAATGTACAACATGGAAATAGATCTTTAAAAAAAAAAAAAAAAAAAAAAAACAGATATTCTGTCGGAATTAAACTGGAACTTTCCACTTGGACCAACAGTGTAAATCCAGCCCAAGATATGTGAATTATCACACTTATATACTCTCTCTTCTGTTAAAATAAAAATTCAAAGTATACAGTATATAAGACCATAAATAACATATACTCTGGCAACCATATAAATAAAACCTCTGGGTGTCTACTAAGCCTGTATATTTGACATTGAGGAGAACATACTAGAAGAGCGCGGCATATACGTGTATGTACATCACAATAGAATAGAACCATTCTGTACACTTGCTATGAAAGTTGAAAGAGCCTCTTCACGATGATGTTTTGGGTTCGATCCTCAAGGACGTTTCATAGAGACGCTCCTCGTCCAGCACGGAGCTGTTGTCCAGCAAGTACTTGGCCACCTGTGACGACAATAACAAAATACGGAATTGTACTATGCCCCGTCATCGAGTATAAAAAAACACAGTGGGGTTAGGGTTTCAGAGTAGTGCTTATCATTTTAAAGTTAGTGTTTCAAGTAAGGGTTTGGAGTTCAAAGGATTTCAAGTTATGGTTTCAAAATCGGGTGTGTCAAAGTAGGGTAGAGTTTCAGAGTAGGATTTCAAATTTTCATAGTTTCAAAATAGGGTGAGGCCATTAAAGGATTCAGAGCAGGGCGAGGGTTTCAAAGTAGGATTTCAAAGCAGACTTAGGGTTTCAAAGTAGGGTTTTAAATTTGGCTTCATGTTTCAAAATAGTGCAAGGGTTTCAAAGATGGGCTTTCAAAGTATGATCATGATTTCAAAGTAGGTAGGTTTAAAAGTAGTGTTAGGATTTCAGAGTATTTCAAAGTAGGGTTAGGGTTTCAATGTTGGGTTCAAAATTAGATTTTGAAAGTAGGGTTTCAAAGCAGGCTTAGTGTTTCAAAGTAGGTTCTCATAGTACATTCAGGGATTCAAAGTAGGTCTATGGTTTCAAAGTAGACTTAGGGTTCCAGAGTATGGTTAAAGGAGGAGTTGGGCTTCGAAAGTAGGGTTAGTGCTTTAGAGTATGATTTCAAAGAGGAGTTAGAGTTTCTAAGTCTTTAAGGGTTTCAAAGTTGCTATATTTTTTCAAATAAGCATTAAGGGTTTCAAAATAGGGTTAAGTTTTCAGAGTCAATTTTAAATTTGGTCAAGGGTTTCAAAGTACAGTTTTTAAAGACGTTTTTTTGGAGTAAATTTATTAGTCGCACATCATGTGCGCATAGATGAAAAATGTACTTGTACTGTTTCAAATTTGAGGGACAAAATGCCTGCATTTATCGGCAGTCTGGAGCCCTGAAAGGACAAACAAATGTTGCCTTTAATGCTAAAAATACACTTAGTAAGGTTTGTAGTAGTGCTACAATTTATTGCTAGTCACACAGAGGGAAAGTGTATTCCATTCATCTCCAATGAGCCGAGGAGAGGAAGAAAAACAAACAACAAATCACCTTTGGTTGATTATCGATCTTGTAGGCCGTCTGCTGGAACTGCCGAATTTCTCTGATGATGTGTGATATCTGAGGACAACATTTTTCGAGAGACATTCCATTTGTTGTCCTTTGTAGAGCACATAATGGAAAATAGTGAGACAATTCCATAAGGATGTCCTTCACCATCCTCATCTTGGAAAAGTTGACCAGGTTGTCCTCCGTGTAGTTGGGTGTTCCTTCCTCAATGAAGGCCAGGTCGGTCAAGTACATGCCCAGGTAAGGAACACAAGGCGGGTCGCAGCTGAAGACGCGCACACACATACACAGTAGTAGTTCATGTGTAATAAACTTGGAATATTCATTAAAAACAAAACAAGTTATCTCAGCATCTTATGGGGCCAATAGGCTGACTCACTTCTTGAGCGCCTCCCTCAGGTTTTTGAAGCGGCCCTCTGATGATACCAACTTCTGCAACTTGTCAATCACTGTCTTCGTCTAAGAAAATCAAACAGAGGATAACTGTTATGGCCTGACAATTGGATTACATTTTTACAAAAAGCATCAGAAGTGCCCAAAACAACATAAGGAAAAGAAGGATAAACAAAGCCTCCCAGAAAAAAGTTTAGAATTGTCTACAGATGCCACAAGATGGTGGCAAAACACTACTTTTGTCTCAAAGAAGCTCTCAATTCACTTCACCATAGTTCCTTGCCACAAGATGGAGTCCAAGTAATACTTTTATGGTATTGCGCAGAATATAATAACAGTGAATGCTGTGAGTTTTTGCGCAAAAAAAGAAAAAAGATAATGGGTTAAATTTAAAATATAAAAACATGAAAAAATACATTTTTAAAAACTGCACCTGGAAGATTTTGCATCCTACCTGCTTAGAGACCTTGAGCCAGGTCCTCTTGAGGCGGAAGATGGCGCTGCGGTTGAGCGACGACGTGATCTCCAGCACAGCGTTGTAGTTGTGCAGGCAGCGGCAAATGTCCGCCGCTGCCACCCACTTCTCGATGGCCGCCACCCTCATGTTGACGTCATCCCATTGCAGGATCTCGGTGGCAATCCTGTCGCTGATCTGATTCAAATGAAGCACAGAAATCACGGTCACTCATTTTTGAGACTCCAATGCGTTAGGCTTGTTATTGCTCTGGAGGACGCACGTCGTTGAAGTGCTTGGTCGTTTTCATGATGTACGGAGTCCTTTCATTCTTGTCATTCTTCATCCAGCCTTGACCAAAGAACTCCCTTGAGAAACATCAAATATAGTAAAGAGAACATGCAGCGACTGTTACACTCAAACACAAACAACGACTAATAATTTGTGATCAAACACAAAATACAAATAATGTTGCTAGGCTGTTGAATGCCCAGTGTCGACTCCTCTAATGTTTCAGGAGGAGTTCAAGATCCACTTTCTGCATGTTTTAATTTGTTAGCTGCGCTAAATCACTCAAATCAGGTTATGTAAAAATATTCAATCTAAAAACTCAGTTCCCGCTAGACGTTTCACAGATACAATCGGTTGGATTGGATCAGCAGATACAGTATTTAGCATTTTCATGCAAAATCGATGATTGGTTGTAATATTATAATTTCCCAATTAACCAACAATGTCATTGATCGGATCCGCAAAATAAGACATTACAGTAAACACAATCGTGCTCACTTCATGGATGTTCTGTGCTGCCATGTTTAACAATTAAAATTTTGTCAACATATATAGCCAGATTTATTTCAAATTTTCCCCAATACATTAAAATATAACTTTTTTTTTCCCCATGTATTGAATGTATCAGCGTTTTGGGGTGCAATAAACAGTACAGTACTATACAGGAAATAAACAAATCGTTTAGGCAGATTGGACAGACTGATCCATTATCTGATCAGAATAGTAAGTTGTGATCATTTTTAACAAACTCTAATTGGTAATAGGCTCAAAAATCCTGATCGTGTAAAGCCTACCAATGTTCCCATTCACGTTCCCTCAGTTCAGCATGCACATCCTGAGACGTTGCATCACCATGCATTTCTTACTGTAAGTGTACTCCCACGAAGCGTGCATCCACAAGGGGGTGCAAATTCCCCAATAAATGTATTTACGTATGAGAAAATGGGGGTTGTGAAGGGGGGGTGAGAAGGGGTTGCTGCATCACCATGAATGTCACCCTGTGCAGCTTTACGTATCGCACATGTCAAAAACCACCACTGAGCCCATCAGAGGATTTTATGGGGGCCAACATCAATCCATCCAAGAGTCCATCCATTTCCTAATATCTATCTAATAACATTTGTCACATGGCTGAACCATATTTTGTCAGGAAAGACAATGACCAAAAATGTATTTTGTTGCACTCACTCATATGGGATGACCTTAAAGACCAAGTGATCGAGCAGAGTGAGCTGTTCAGCGATCTCCAGGGCAGAGTGGCTCTCAAAAGGCTCATTCCTGCACTCCTCCATCGCCTGAAACACACACGCACACAGACAAACACGATATTGTAACATGGAAGCCGAAGACGCAGGGTGAGTGGGCTGGATCTTTTCCTCTCACCGTGTGAATGATTTCTTCCAGGGTCACTTGGTTGTCTCCGGGGTCCTCCTGTGTGAGCGTCCTGCATGAAGAGTGAGAAAAGGGCTTGAAACGTGTCTGTGTTTCGGTAATAGAAATGAGCCAGTATCACGACTTTTTTTTCCTGAAAAAACACAAGAGGGGGTTCTCAGTTTATCGCATTGTTCCATCCTTAGTAGGATACTTGTCTGTGTCTCATGTGTTGTTTTGTATTATTTTGTCATTTTTTTGGTGAACTTTTCTTTTGATAGCGGCGCGGACACCCGCAGCGGCTCCTCTTGTTTTATGTTGAGAGGGAAGAAATTTCATCTGTGCTGTATGTTACATGTTACACATACAGTACATTTGACAATAAAGTTTTATCCAATCCAATCCAATCCAATACTGCACCTTTATTTTTCAGTGAAGAATTTCATGTCATGTGTCAACATTTTATCAAAAAAAATATTTTTGGAAATAAAGATCTTTAGCGTACACTGAAAAAAAAATGCTGTGTTGAATTTCCTCAATTATATTTCTTCAGATGGTTCCACACAATAAAATCATCTGGATCCATATACATTTGTTTATGGATTGTTTATGGCTGGATCCATATACATTTGTTTAAGTCTACTTTAAAAAAAAAAAAAAACACGATCTGGATCCAGCTCATTTTATTTCATGCAACCACTTGAAAAAAATTGAGTCAACACACCATTTTTTGTTATTAGTGTGTAACTAAGTGTTAAAAGAAATAAACCCACCTAATAATGTTAGCAGCAGCCTTTCTTTCCTGTGTCAGGAGTTCTGGGTCATGCATCACCTCCTCAAGAAAGCCAATGACCCTCATCTTGAGCTCTGAGTTCAACTCAAAGTCCTGCAGATCAATAACAAGCGGCATTGATATTTATTTATTTATTTATTTTTTTATTTATTTATTTATTTATTTTTACTGAAAAATGTGTGTACCTGGGCGTGTTTGGACACCCAGTGACGCAGTACATTCAGGACTCGGTTTGTAGCTGCTCTTCTAATGACAAACTCTTTGTCTCCATTCCTCTGGTCTGTCGAAAAGCCTGCCAACAGGTAAAAGATACAGATACACCTCAAGAAATTCCAGTATCACGGAAAACTCAATTTATTTTGGAGGTTCAAATCAAAAAGTGAACCTGACATGTTACTATAGAGATTCACGTTACACAGAGGGAAATATTTAATGATTCCACTTTTTTTTCATTGTATACATTTGTTGATTAAAGCGAACAAAAATCCCTAATTCTGTTGAGATTAGAATATGAAGGAATCAAAATTATTTTAAATCTCGACGCTTGCTCACAAATGGCATTATGAAAAGTATTTTCCTATATTACAATAATAACTCTCTCTCCCTGATTAACATTGTCAAGGCATAATCTTTCGTGTTTCGTATGCGTTTGTTTTTGCGTGAATTTGTGATGCATAGTCACCCAAATTCTGAAAAAAAAATATGCTCAAAAAAATCATTTTAAAAACCTCACATGTGACCTTGTAGCATTTTGTATTTCTGTAGATTGTCTGACCTGTGGCAGCGAGGGACATTCGGCGGTACTTCTCCTTGGTCGGTGCGCCCTCGTTGGCACCAGCTGTGGCGATGGCGAAGGCCGACGCCGCCGAGAGTGCGCTGCGGTTATTGTCCAGCTCCCGACAAGATGACACAACCATGCTGTTGTTGAAGGAGAACAGCGTAAATTCTGTGGGCCAAAAATAATAGAACGTTACACTTTCATGCAATTGAAGGTATTTATTTATTATTGATCTACTCTAATGTGCAATGGTAGCCAACATTTGAATCTGTGACTTCTCAGGGTCATAAACCCAACCCATTTGTGCGAATGAATAATGGTTTCACTGCTCAATCAGAAAACCTTTAACTGCTCAGTCAAAATGTAACCATATTAAGACAAAACTATTAAAAGACAATAGAATTGAAATGAAAAGTGACCCGTGTGGCAGATGGACACGGTGGTTCATTTTTGTCAAATGTAAAAAAAAAAATAAACCAAAAACTCCATCCATCCACTTTCTGAGCCGCTTTATCCTCACAAGGGTCGCAAGGGGTGCTGGAGCCTATCCCAGCCGTGTTCGGGCAGTCGGCGGGGAACACCCTAAACCGGTTGCCAGCCAATCGCAGGGCACACAGAGACGAACAACCATCCATATTCACACTCACATTTAGGGACAATTGAGAGTGTTCAATCAGCCTGCCATGCATGTTTTTGGAATGTGGGAGAAAACCGGAGTACCCGGATAAAACCCACGCAGGCCCGGGGAGAACATGCAAACTCCAGACAAGGGAGGCTGGAGCTGCAATTGAACCCAGTCCCTCGGCACTGTCGGGTCGACACGCTCACCACTGGATCACCAGGCCGCCCGCAACCAAAACTCTCCATCTCAAATTTGTTAACAATAGATGGCACATGTGTCTCAAATTTTTCTTCTCGTCTCAACACTGTCCGTGGGGCCTCTACTTCTTTTGGAATAATTAGCTCCCCCAAAAATCCACAGAAAAAGCAGAAGACCTGGATTAATCCGTTGATGCGCTTGAACTAAGCTCTTGTAATGTTCCACTTTTTTTTTTTTATTTCAGAGCTTACACTGTATAAAACAAGTGTTCATTCCAGGGTATCCCCTGCTTCTTGCCCAAAGTCAGCTGGGCTCGTCACCAGCACACTCGTGAGCATAATAAGGACATGCGCGATACAACATGAATGGAGGGAGGATCAAAACCATTATTGTGTCCATTCCAAATGACAGGGTTGCCGATCGAAGGGCGGCATTGAGCCGAGGCGGACCGAATCGTGCGCTCGTCCTCCGGCTTGTGTCAGTGGCGGTGTTTGCCTATGCCTCCCCCTCACATTTCCTCCCTGTCTTCCTCCATCAAACCGGGGGCGGTATTAGAAGAATACGTACACGGTTGCTAGGGTACAAGGTTTCCTTCTACCCACACTCGTACGGCACTGGCTTCCCTTGTATCCAACACCGTGGGAGGAGAACACACTGGGGATTAATTGTGCTTGACTGCCAACAGGGTGGATGCTCCATCTCCGTGTGGTAGCAGCGGGTCCGAGAAGCTGTGGGTGTTTATTTGTTTTTTTTTTCTCTCTCCCTACAAGTCCTTATTTGGTTGCTGCCAGACTTGATGATTTCTACTTTAAAAAGGTGCTACATATGCAATGTTTCTGCTGTCATGTTAGCTGACTCCTTAAACGGCTGACTTCGACGATGCAGTGCCGCTGAATGAAACAATGCTTGGCTTTGCGCTTTAATGTTACGTAATTGGGTCAAAAAGTATTCTTTTGTCATCGTCGCTTTGTGACTGGCAGAACAATATTGGCAGAAGTCACAATTAACCTGTGTATGTTGGACAACTGAATAGTAGAGGTACTGTCAACAGTCACTGAATGGTGTCGGCAGACCGTGCAGGACGGGACGCCGAAACCCAAGTCACGGCAAGAGGAGTAACACATGCCAACTGAGTGCATGGAAAATGTTTTACGGATTCAAGAAGTAGGCATTTTTTGAGAAAAGAATCTGGTCACCACGTGGTTAGAATAGTAACAGGGAAAAAAAATGTCAAAGTGTCATTTTCATCATTTGACGAGAATAAATATTGGGTTTCTGTTGTTTTCTTGCCCCAAGTGGAGGAGTTTAAATATCTTGGGGTCTTGTTCACGAGTGAGGGCAGGAGGGAGCGAGAGATCGACAGGCGGATCGGTGCAGCGTCTGCTGTGATGCATACGTTGTATCGGTCTGTCGTGGTAAAGAAGGAGCTGAGCCAAAAGGCAAAGCTCTCAATTTACCGGTCGATCTACGTCCCAACCCTCATCTATGGTCACGAGCTATGGGTCGTGACCGAAAGAACGAGATCCCGGATACAAGCGGCCGAAATGAGTTTTCTCCGCAGGGTGTCCGGGCTCTCCCTTAGAGATAAGGTGAAAAGCTCGGTCATCCGGGAGGGGCTCAGAGTAGAGCCGCTTCTCCTCCACATCGAGAGGAGCCAGATGAGGTGGCTCGGGCATCTAATTAGGATGCCTCCTGGACGCCTCCCTGGTGAGGTGTTTTGGGCATGTCCCACTGGCAGGAGACCCCGAGGACGACCCAGGACACGCTGGAGAGACTATGTCACCCAGCTGGCGTGGGAACGCCTCAGGATCCGCCAGAAAGAGCTTGAAGAAGTGGCTGGGGAGAGGGGAGTCTGGGCTTCCCTCCTAAAGCTGCTGCCCCCGCGACCCGACCCCGGATAAGCGGTGGAAAATGGATGGATGGATGGATATATGTCAAAAGTCCTATTCTATTAAGCTCAATTGTAATTTGTATGACTGGGCTACGTACCACAGTTTTTCGACTTGATGTTCTTGGGTGTCGACGGCGACTTGGGAGGAGACATCTCCGCTTCCGTCTCGTCACTCTGACACGGTTCTTCGTCACATTCCTCTCTCACTGAAACATCTGGATCGAGATGAAAAGAGCAATGTGAAGATACGCACGGCTTTCTGAAGTTGGAATTACCACCAATCCATCCACCCAGCTCTAAGAGTAAATACTGTTATTTTTGGTTGTAGTGGTTTTCAAAATAAAACAATATAAATGATCTTGATTCATAGTGTTTAGCGTCTTGAATGATTTAAAGTTAAATTAGGCCACCCGTTCTACAGCACATACAGTAAATACACGATAAAATGGACAACGGTAGCGTTCTGACCTTGCTTGTTGAGGACAGGCTCATCTGCCTTGCTCTCAGTCTTGGCTTCTCCCTCATCGGTGATCTTGCTGGCCATGGTGCTGGACACAAACAACTTGTTGATGTCCAAAGCGGTTTTACCGAAGGGGGACATGGCGGTGTGCATGCTCGCATAGCCGTTTGGGGAGCAGCTGAGCGCGGCCAGGTCCAGCGCTTTGCCTCCCGTGATAATGGGAATGTTGAGCGAGAGCTTGCGGCGGCGATTGGGTGACGACGTCTTGGTGATGGCGAGCGGCGGAGGGGAAGAAAACTTGCGACTGCCACGTGGCGATGTGGGCGGCTCGCCATACAGAAGTTTGTTGTTCTGGCTGCTGGCGAAGAAGAGCTCCAACGCACTGCAGGCAGGGAGATCACATTTCAATCTGAGTATCTTTAAATATACAAATATATATATGGTATTGGGGCGGCCCGGTGGTCCAGTGGTTAGCACGTCGACTTCACAGTGCAGAGGTACCGGGTTCAATTCCAGCTCCGGCCTCCCTGTGTGGAGTTTGCATGTTCTCCCCGGGCCTGCGTGGGTTTTCTCCGGGTGCTCCGGTTTCCTCCCGCATTCCAAAAACATGCATGGCAGGCGGATTGAACACTCTAAAATTGTCCCTAGGTGTGAGTGTGAGCGTGCATGGTTGTTTGTTTCTGTGTGCCCTGCGATTGGCTGGCAACCAATTCAGGGTGTCCCCCGCCTACTGCCCGATGACAGCTGGGATGGGCTCCAGCACCCCCCGCGACCCTAGTGAGGATAAAGCGGTTCGGAAGATGAATGAATGAATGAATATTGTATTGGAACACTTGAATTGTGAATTCAGGAGTGTGTCTGTGGCCTTTTAACTCTTTTTGTTGTGAAGGCTTGGCTTAAAATCTTTCACCTCAAAAGCCTATGATTGGTTTCTCCCACACTCAACTGGTTTGATTGGTTTCTCCCAGACTCAAACCAAAACCCAAACATGCCATTTTGGATCCCGCTTTGTGCACTTTTTTCATTTCCAACTTCAGCTCTTTATATATGTCAATAATGTTCTTCTTACAAAAGACTGTGCCTGTGAGATCTGTCGGAGGCCACTTTCGGCCAATTGAAAGCCATAAAATCGAATATGAAAGACATTAAAAATAGCCAAATATAGTGTGTTCAAAATTCCGCATGGATGGTACACTTGCTGTGTATGTGTGTCGTGCATACAAAGAGAGCGCATTAACATCAGGCCCGTTTGGGAGCTCCAGCCACCTCTTCCTTTTTATGGGAGCAACATTGTTTAAGACAGTATCCTCCTTGCACTGAGAGCCACCCCCTCTGAAGGCCTATAAATAGCCTGCCAAGTGACAGCGGTAGAAGGCACGGGCGCTGCCAACAGCAACCAGCCCAGAGGAGGTCTACTGAGACATGGGGAGAGTGTGAGAGAGAGAGAGTGAGAGAGAGAGAGAGAGAGATCACTCTTTAGCGGAGT
>CAAKHF010010024.1:14139-25627 GCA_901007745.1 Hippocampus kuda | reverse complement strand
CAGACACACACACACACACACACACACACACACACACACACACACACACACACACACACACACAAGCACCACCCCCCCGCCCCCTCACACACACAAACCCACTTGCACGCACAATTTTCAATTCTTAGTCTTTAGGAATCCATTGTTTCGCAACAATTCCCTACCACTCATAATTCTCGATAATGGGAATATTAATTACTAAAAATATGCCACTACTACATCATTTTATGATCCCATGAATTGTAGGAGCCTCAGCTTTTTTTCAAATGCCAAATTAAAAGCATGTCCCCACATGAGCAGCTCATAAAGGGACGCCTGTGTGCGTGTGTGTTGAAGGGATTACGCCACTGGATGTCATGAGTCCCTCAAGGGCCAGCATGCTTGAGGTCTGCGATGCAGGAGGCCTGACGCTCTTCTTTGGTAAATCCTGCCAGTTGCAATCAAACCATGCTACAAATGCTTCGTAGTATCTATTTTTTTTGTTTCGAAGAGGAACTTAATGAGTATGCCCTCCTCCCCGCCAGGCATTCATCCATGTCATCTGTTGTCTCGTGTATCATCTGTCCTTACTTAGATTGTCTCTGCCATTTCCCAAATGTTGCGCAACTTCCACCCCATCTCCCCGACATTATCTCAGCTCCCGGCCCCAGTCAGAGTTCCACCTCTTCTACTCGACGTGCTCCACATTCTCAACACCGCACCTGGAATCAAGTCCAGATGTGGAACTGGGAAAGAGAGAGCTTGCTTGCTTGGCCCAGAAAAAAAGCAGGGGATGGGGGTGGGGGCGGCTGTCTATGGGGTGCGTATGCATAGAGAAAATGTTGGAACAGCATTAAAGTTTGCCTGGATGCCATTAAATACAATTTGATGTAATGTGTAGTTGGGATTGTGACATTTTCAGTGGAAACTGCCTTCTCTCAGATGAGAGAGATTTGGGCCTTGTGTACTGGTGGAGGTGGCGTGTTGTGCTCGAAGCCTTTTTTTAACAGCTCGGATAAACAGTCCTCTGTTTCATTAGCGATTATGTGCCCACGCCCTCCTCGCCGTACAGTGTTGCATCCAGAAATAACAAACCTGTGCGGGTCAGAACACAGTCTTCCATTATACCGCCGGGCTGGAGCTTGCATGACTGCGGTGTCTTTTCTTTCAACATGGGAGCTAAAATGCTCCCCAAACTCGTGAACTCTCGTGTTTGTGTACCACAGTCTTTTTCGAAAACTCCCTGCACTGTTTTGCTTTGTTAACAGATTGGACTGCAGCAGTATCTTGTGAAGAAAATATACCTCAAAAGTCACCGAAAAAGGTTTCATGAGATTGAGATTCATTTAGCTTTTTCTTTGTGTGATAATAACCACAAAAGGACCATATTGCAAGAGAGCTGGCTGCTCAATGCAAAATGAGCAAGTCATCCAAGCAACGTGCCCGTATTTTATGCTGCCACTCTTATCCAGTTCACTTCTCACCCAAGGCCAGCTAGGATGAGGTATAACCTGGATTGGTTGCCGCTCAGTCACATGGTATAATTTTGTATGAGGTAGTACAGAAAGGGATAACAGTAGCACAAATGTTTTCAATGTGTCTTCATGTAGTCTGTTTAACATCAATTTTAAGTGTAAATTTGCGCAAAAAACATTGCACAGTGAATTGGAGTCACACTCCTGTATATGCAGTTCCTTCAAGTAAACTGTCCAAATTTTAAATAATTGGAATTTAACCTTTTCATGCACCCTGCAACCTGATAACATCATAACATGTCCACTGTAGTAACCGCTGTCCCTGAAAGGGTTAAACATTGTCTGTAGCTCGTTTATAAATAATTGTGTTGCATTTTGTACGAACAGAAAGAAACAGACTGGGATTAATTAGAGCCCAGCCACTTGCAATTTATGGTAAAGCAGTCTGTTGGAATGACATCTTTGTCAAATTTTCTACGAAAAAGAATGCACCCCTGCGATTGGCTGGCACCCAGTCCAGGCTGTCCCCCCACCCACTCCCCGAAGACAGCTGGGTTAGGCTCCAGCACACCCCCATGACCTTTGTGAGGATAAGCATATCAGAAAATGGATGAATGGATGGATGGATGGATGAATGCACCCTAAGAAAGAGGAGCACGAACACTTGCGATATGTTTTTAGGTGTTTTTCATACTATGGAAAAAATATGGTCATGATGTAATTGCACAGCTTTGAAATCACATGAGAAGTGCCACACAAATTCAAGTCTCCTCTTCCTCTCCCTACCTCCACTTGAAAGCAAAGGCTTTGATCTGCATACAAACACAATATGCTTTGGAATGAGACCCTCAGCATTTATTCACCAGCAGTCAGCTCACCTCTTACTGATGCTATCAAAATATTAACGTCGCCTTCCCACAAGAACAATGGCAGAGAGAAAATGGAGTCATTCATTCCATTCTAATCAGGTCATAACAAATATCTTCATTGCCACCATCATCAACATTGGTTTCAATCATTAATAAGGACCAAGTCCATGAATGACCAACTTCCTGTCCAAGTACTACAAACATGATTAACTTCAATCCCTGGTGATCTGTCAGCACCAGCAAGACCTTCCCTAAACACTTTCAGAAGCACTGACCTACATTCTACAAGATAAACTTTATCATTGATTCCATGAAGTGGTATTAATTCATTCCCAACCGTTACTTCTACAGCCTAATAATGTAGTGTGATTAAAGAATTTTGTTACAAACTTGAAATGGGAGAGTCTTAAGTATCATTAACGCCATATGATTGACACATATCATATAATTAATCTGTATTTCTTACAGTGATCTAAAGTTTGAATGTTTTTAATTGGAGGATAAATGCTAATGTGTCATAAGTACTGTATTGTGTTTACAGCTGTCCGGGGTGGACAATGGAGTTCCTTTCTGACTCTGGCAACTTCAGCTGCATTTGTATTAAGTCAGCTACTACGCGCTTGCATCAGTACCAGTAAATACGTTTCAAATGAAAAAAAATTATACATTTTTCTGATGAGTTTTTATATTACAAACATATATTTAATACATTGCATACATGTTTTTCAATTAAACAGATACCAGTATCATTATTGTCAAGATTTTGACTAGACTTCCTTTTTAGGGGTATTTCACAATCTATACAATCTGACTGAAAGTAAAAATCATCAGCGCATCTGCTCTTTACAAGTACAGTCTCCGTACTTTTACCTTTGCCTTGTGCCAATATTTTCATGTTACCTTTGACAAAATGGAAATGGAAATTGAGAGAAGATTTTTTTTGAAAAAGGAAGCGCTAGGACCTGGGAGACGACTTTAGGGCGCACCAAGCGAATGGGGCAAACGAGCAGCAAGAACCACTAGATTAGGATTTGACACTGGAACTATCAACACCATCCCACCGCCACTTCTCTACCTTCTACTTTGCTGAGGTTGCACTGGAGGAAAAGAAAAGGGGCGGAAAAAGTTTCAAAGAGGCGAAGCAATTTGGAAAAAAAAGTTTTGGAAAACTTTTCTCATCCCCGGTTCACTCGTTCATACAGATGTCAGTGTGACTTTGAGTGCCGAGTCGTGACTTTCATCAACCGCTGGATTAAGTTTGAGAAAGGACTCATCTGGACACTCGCAGTAAGTAGAAAGCCGGAGTTGGATTTTCCATTGGATTAAAAAAAAACCCATTTGGAGCCAAAGGAACGCCGCGCCCCGCCATGACTTAACGGAACGCTCATAACGGGACCAGTGTTTGATATTTAAAAAAAAAAAAAAAGGACCGGCTGGTGTGTTGTACAGCAAACTCTCCCTACGTTTGTAATATTGGGATCGAGAACAACTTTACTCCCGAACCCCCTCTGGAGGCTTCATGCCGGAGATATGGGTTGACCTGAGGCTGAGCTGAGATCCAGCCCAAGGACAATGAGCGCGCCCGGTCTTGACATCCCTGTGCTGCCGGGTCGTGTGGTACTGATGCTGCTGCTCCTCCTGGCCGCCCTCGGGCCGCGGCAGTCCCGGGCGTGCCACGGGCTACTCGGCTGTAGCTGCACGGAGGAGCGCTCCAAGGCGCACGGAGCCCAGCCCCTTGGGCGGAGGGTGAGCTGCGGCAAGGAGGAGCTGATCGAACCCCCCGATGCCAGGCTGCTGCCCAACAGAACCGTCACTTTGTGAGTTGACGAGACCTGCAAAACAGCACTTTCTTTATTATTATAACTTCATTTAATTGCACATTTAGCAGGGAGGCGGTGTTTTAAGTGTTGTTATACGGATTAGATTAGAGGGGTGCAAAATGATCTGAACGAACAGTGCATGCTTATTGTTGTTGTTGTTGTTGTTTTTAGGCTATTGCTTTTGTCTATAACAACATCTCAATCGAAGAAATTGATGACCATTAATTTACCCATTGACCTCTGCATCATCCCATCCTCAAAGTTCAAGTCAAGCAACCCGGACACTCAATAACAAAGAATTTAGAACCTGACAACTGAATAGACTACCAACTTTTGCATTCGCATATACTGCTTCTATATTCAGTAAGCATGTCTTCGTGGTTTAATTTTAGTTAATACCATCCGTTCATTTCACGACTGATGAATTGACTGATGCATGACAATGTCGGTGAGGCTTTAGTTTCGCAACTTGTTGCCGTTTACAAAATGCATATCACTGAACAGAATTGTGTGTTTAATTTCCTCAGTTTTAGTTTGTCTTTTAGCTGCACACAATCAAATCGAAGTCGATGTATAGTTTACTTTAAAAAAAAATATCTGAAGACAAAGGATTTTGTTTCGTGACAAAACAAAATGGAGTGATTTCAACACAGCATTTTTTTCCGTTCCGTTGCACTAATGTTCTGCAAACCTCACAAGAGACAAAATACTTTTTTGGCAATTTAGAAGAGACTGTACTTTATTATAAAACCCTCTCAGCGTTACAAAATACAATACATTTGGGCATATTTTACTTGTGATGGTCACCATATGTAATTACATCTTCTCTTGACCTTATTTAAGTGGCAACAGTTCTTTTTGGGCTAGTTTGTCTTTTACTGAAGTGCTAAATGTTGTGGCAAAAGATTATTTATTCAACCACAATAATAAACAAGTTGTCGACTGACTTCCTCTTTGTCTAACTTGACATTATTAGCTTTGCAAAGGCTAAAAAAAATACAATTCTTATAGCGGACCTTATTACATTTTGCAAGTATACCTAATATTCTGCATGTAAATACACGAGGCCCATGCAGAACTGTGACCCATTGAACTGCTTTTTGTATTAAGGACTTGCTGCAATTATAATACATGATGACCCAAAGTGGGCATCTTGAACTACTTTGGCCTTAATTTGAGCCAACTGTGTGCACCGTATCATCATCATCACCGTCATCATCATCACCACACCGTCATGTGGTCCCACCTCTTCGACATAAACCTGTCACTTTAAACAGTCCTCCCCTTCCATGAGAATAAACACAAACACATTTCATTTCTGACTGCTTCCATTAAATATGGCTCCCAATTACCTTGCGCCGAGGAAAGAAATGTGTAGCCTGTGAAAGCGGTATGACAGCATGAAAATTTAGCTCCAGATTAGTCGAATATGTTCATACTGGGATACACTCATTTGTGTGGTCTATTTGGATTTAAGTTGAAAGAACTGTGCCAAAACATACAATTTTAAGTGATGTAGGGGCTCATAACCTATCGGTGACACATATTTGGGTGGTGTTGGTGTACACTCAATAGGAATTAGTTGAAATACTTTCTTCGCAGCTGCTCTCAGAGTTTATTCGTTCCCACAGTGTGAGTAGAGTCGCTGCACTGTAAGAAAAGGCGCCACTGGAGTCAAGACGTGAGGTAAAGTAGGTGGATTTGTGCCCCGGGAAAGCTAAAGTCAGCCAGTGGTCCATTTATAGAGTCGTATGTTTCTGGCTTAATAAAATCAGGATTATACATCTGGTAAACACATTGCTGCAAACAGGAGGGGAAAAAAATAGCAGTGGTTGAGGTGATTGAAGATAATTTCCATGGCCCCACCTACTCATTATGGTTGGCTTGTTTTGGTGCAAAGATTTAACGTGCTGTGATGAAGCTGTGGACAAAAAGCTATTTGTTAAAATATTAGATTGACGTCTCTTTTATGGACAATTGCATGTAAACCAGTGGTCCCCAATCTTTTTTGTGTCACGAACCGGTTGATACAAGAACATTCTGTTCACGGACCGGCAACCAATTTTTTTTTTTCATTGCTTTTTATTTGCCAGTTTGAAAGCACTGGTACCGACAACAACGATAATTATAGAGCAATTCAACATTTTATTAACGCTCATTCCTCTCAAACTGTGTTATTCTGCTGCACAACAAAGCTAGAATAAAATAAAATAACACAGTGAACTACTAAGAAATGGACCAATTAGGAATAATAAATATGCCTTGTAATGTAAACAATACGTTATGATTCAACATAGGGTGTTAGCTTCATTGCTATTTTCAAAAGATGACACGATTGAGTGCTGCTGTCATCCAGTGGCTGTCGGCTTGTTATTAGCGACTACACTGCTAATGTTTACAGGCTGTGCAAACTCTGCTCGCATTTTCATGCTTTCCACTTGAGTGCTACTTGTTCAAATGATTCAACAGGTTTCTTGTGTTGTCTTGTTTTTGACGACGTAGCGCATGCAACAGCTTCCTCCTCTGCGTCGCTCTGGAGATACCGCGAGGGAAGGAACTGCTCTTGTCAAAATAACTTCATCTTCGGAAGTCAGGCTGCCCATCAGCAGTGTGTTTTGATATATGTTTGGTCTGAAATGTTCTCATGTATACCATTGAAATGCTCTCATACACTCTACTGGTTGCTCTTTCGCTCATTTACAATACTGAAATGTATTTCAGTAGTGTTCGTATGAGAGTGTTTCGGTATTGTATATGAGAGCATTTCTGTAGTGTATATGAGGTGGAAAAAAACTCGCATGTGAGTGAAATAAAATCAGCCGTGTGCACAAGATGCATGCATATTACTTTTAAAAATCGGCAGTATGTATGAGAGACTTTCAGTAGTGTGCAGGAGTGTGTTTCAGTAGTGCATGAGTGGGAAAAAAGTCAGTAGTGCATATGAGAGCGTTTCAGGAGTGTATACGAGTCAAAGAACATTCATGAGCTCGAATGAGAGCATTTCAATAGTGTGTGAGAGCAAGCCTTTAAGTGCGCATGAGTGCGTTTCAGTAGTGAGTGGGTGAAAAAAATGTGTAGTGTGTATGAGAACGTTTCAGTCGTGTGTATAAGTGTGAAAAAAATCAGTAGAGTGTATGAGTGAAAATAATGTATAGTGTGTATGAAAGCATTTCAGTCGTGTGTATGTGAGCGTTGAAGTAATGGGCATGAGAGCATTTCAACAAGGTGTATACCAGTCTTTTAGTTGTGACAGTGTTTTAATAGTGTTTAGGAGACGTAATCCTGAATTATGCTTCTCACAGCCCCCTCATAGAAGGTGCTGCACATTCAGTGAGTTTATGTGGTGGCCACGCTTCAGTGGGTTTTCGTGACATTTGCTCCAGATGTGGAATGTGAGATGCTGCGTCCATATTCATGTTATTGCCGACATTCCTGGATCCGTTCAGAGTATTGCGGAGAGTATTCCAGGTGCGGCGGTAGAGCCCCGCGTCGCTCCCTCCCCGCATCGGCCCTCTCTCTTGGGGTTCTCCTCCTCGCTGAGCCGGCGCGGGGCCCGAGGACTCAGCAGGTCCAGAGGCTTCCGGGGCCAGCTTCTACGTGTAATACACAACAGCTGGCCCCTGTGAACATTCCAGCTGAGGCCCCTCACCCTCCTGGGAAATCCCAATGTGGAATTGTTTATGAAAACTATTTGTTCACTGTTTGTTTTCCCTGCCAGCCGTAAAGGAGCAACCGGTCGCCACAATATTTTCACCTCCTCCTGATGGATTCTTATTTTCTCTGCTACTCTGAATGCATGAACACGTTGAACGACAACCTCCCTTCTTCGCATAAACTCTTATCGTTGCTTTAATGATGCATAATACTAGTGACAGCCATGCGCTCCAGTCATCGGTCGCACTTTCCCTCTTTTTCTTTATCTCCAGCTCCCCGATTCTCTCCCTTTCCCACCCCTTTATCACGAGCTCATCCACACGCAGTAACTCTTAACCTAAATATTTAGGCGTCTTGGTAGGAAACTGCCATGTCCAAACTCCTTCCAGATGTGAGCCTGTGCAGGCTTGTGTTTAGGTCTAATTATGCACGGCTGCAGAGGAGCCGCTTCGCTGGGGGAGGAGGAGAGACGGAGGCAGATAAGCGGAGAGTGAAAAGTGCATTTGTTCAGGACCGACTGAGGCCAAATGATGGACACTGCACATGCGAGAAAGAAGTGGAGAAAGCGCATGAGGTGGAGAAAAAGAGAAAGGACATTCTGTGGGAGGAAGGAGCGAAGTTGGGCTGAGGGTTCAGAGGCATGTGCCCCTGGAGACTCCAAATCCTCGCAGCCCCTGACAAACAGCGCGAAAGAGGGCTCCTCGGTGGAGCATTTTTTTTTTTCCAGGACTTTGTTATTCTTAGCCTTTATGCGTGAAGAGGGGTGAAAAAAAAAAGAACTTGAAGATGGATGCACAATGTATGCATTCTGAAATGAAACACATCAGTTCCTTTTACAGTTGAGTCCTGAAAGTTAAACACCATTTGACGTTTTTCCTCTTTCTCCTTTCCTTTTACCACACACAAGTTACATTCCTCACCATTACCACTTCGCTTTCTGGCTGATAATCGCTGATGTTATGCTGAAAGGATAAAAACTTAAAAATACAGACTGAGGGAGCAGTCAAGTCATTTGGTCACGTCTCATACCTGGTCCTGCTTTTGTTTGGACTGCTGATCTGGTTTTGGATTCTTGTTCAAACTGTGGATCATATTATTTCATAATGTGGGTAGCTGCTGGTTTCGTGGTTAGCAGGGCTGGCTGCCATTTATTTATTAAAGGGAAAGTCAAGTCAAAAAACTTATTGACAATAATATCTTCTATGCGCCACAGATAACGACGATCACGGCTCCCCTTTTTTTGGGGGGTTTGGTCATGCGACGTCCGCCAGCTGGGCCCTTAGGCACCGTGACGTCATTTTTTTGTCAACAAAAAGTGACCGACGAGGGAAACTGTCTACCCTCTGAGATAGATCAAATGGATTAATTTTTCCACTTAATTTATATTCCACAAGCATGATATTAATCAGAATACAGTGTTTTGACCAGTTGAGGGGCATTGAACATATTATTGTAAACTTGACTTCACCTTCAAGGCCCTCCTGGAAAAAAAGCAGGATGTAGAGAAAGGAAGGATGAGATGCGCTCTAAACCTTAATATTGAGTGTGAGATAAACAGAGTGGAAGTGCCTTGTTGCGCGTGCTTGTGGTCATTCTGTCATCATCGTTCCGACTGTTGGTGTTGGCCCAGTGGGTGTCGAACCAAATTACATGCTGTGAGGTCAACATGGTCGTCCTTGGCTGATGCCCCCCCTCACCCAGGACAGCTGCAGTGCAAGGTTGCTGTTAAGCATAAGAATGGCAATGCCGTTGGACCTGCGGTCTAATCGAAATTTTGTTTTCAGTGAGATTCCTCTTTGCGTATTTGCTCTTAATGTCACGTGCACGGGAATCACAGCCTTTTTGTCATTTCTCCTCTCATTACAATTACAAATAGCATTATAAGCGTCTCAATATCCGAGCATTCTTAACATTCATACAAGTATAAACGATGCTAATGTTAAAGCTTTAAAACAACAAAATGTGTTCTGTGTTCAACCCCACTTTTGACAACAAATGACCAATATCGAAGTAGAGAAGGAGGATTACTGATATTTAAAGTGAAAGTGAAGACTAATACAGCTGACTAATAACAGCTTCTTTTGATAGTTTTGGAGTAATATAAAACTTAAATGGACTGAGCAGCAATGACAGAAGTGTGATAGTGTTCCTATTATCATTCTGTTGTCAATTGCATTTCTATGGAGCCCCGAAGGTGACAAAAAAAAAAAACAACAAAAAAACGTTTGCGTTCCATGTCACCTTAGGGGCTCCGTATATTTCTCCTCTTTGATTCAGCATTCTTCGTATTCGCTCCTTTGGCATTTGGAGTACGTTTTAAATCAAATCAAAGGGGGAGGGAGGATTATTTAACATGCGATAAGACCAAATGCAGCTGACTTTCTGGTATACATTATGTTTTATTATTTTTTGTGGGGAAGAAAGTACACTGAAAACACAAAATAGCTCAAGGAAAAGCAAAACACAAACAGTACATGTGAAGAATTCCTGCTATCAAGCATGAAGAAATGCACCGCGGCATTTTTAAACTCTTGAGTTCTGACTTTTGTCTGACTTCAGAACAATACAATGATTTATTTTAGAAATTCTTCGAATTCTATTTTACGATTTTCTGCTGTCGGTGGCATGCATCCAAGCAGCACCTGTGTGTTATTGCTTACATGTGTTGGCTTCTGTTCACTCAAAGCTAACTCGACTGACAGAATGTTTGATCGGCTAGGTTAGTATCAATCTGAGCCCCTCAGCTGTCATTTCTCCCTATGAGCTGCGTTGTTGAACTCAAACCCGCGGCCCAACACAGTTGGCCCGCAAAGAGCTAGCAGATGTGCCTGAGCACGCGAGCGTGTGTCCAGACGGGAGTACGAGCGCGTCAATGAGATGTCCCGAGCAGTCGTCTTATCAGCGGGGAGGATCCCAATAGCAGGAGGAGCGGCGGGCTGAGGCATTCCTGCGGCACTGCAGTTTATTTATGTGGGGGGGGGAAAGGTGTTGAGAGGAGGGGGTTCTCCTCCACACATGTGAGCCGGGGCAGCGGTCGGCAATAAATCAAAAAAGCAAACAAAGTCCTGACATTGGATACTCGGAGCTTACGGCCCATTAGAGCACCTGCCAATGCCACACCGGGGTGGGATTTTATAATGCCCGTGTAGGTCAAGGTAATGCGACCCCGCCCACCTCCCCACCATAGATGCGCACCTACGGTGCTGTGCCATATCTCGACCATGAATTCACTTAACGTTCGGTCGTACATGTTGATTAGAACGCTGTGATGTTTTCAAGCCTTGGCAAGGACACAAAGATGTGTTGTAGTCGTCTCAAGTGGCTCGGTGTTGTTTTAGTTTTTCCTTTCGCTCCAGACTCTTCTTATCTTACTCCAAATATGCCTGACTTTGACGTTTCCTTGCCAGTGCTAACTTCCCTCTCCCTGTGTTTGACCACAGCGGCCCCCGAATTTCCCGTTCTGCCTCTGCAAACACATGGATGCAGACACACGGACATAATGGCTGTCTATATTGGGAATGCCTGCGGCTATATGATGTGTGTGCGTGTGTGTGTGTGTGTGTGTGTGTGTGTGTGTGTGTGTGTGTGTGTGTGTGTGTGTGTGTGTGTGTGTGTGAGCGAGAGAGAGAGAGAGAGAGAGAGAGAGAGAGAGAGAGAGAGAGAGAGAGAGAGAGAGAGAGAGAGAGAGAGG
>CAAKHF010010024.1:0-14119 GCA_901007745.1 Hippocampus kuda | reverse complement strand
TGTGGGTGTGTGGGGGGGGTGGGTGTGTGTGGGTGTGGGTGTGTGTGGGTGTGTGTGTGTGTGTGTGATATGCATGACAATGGTGCATTCATCTGCTGTTACAATAACATATGTCTGCTTGCTTCCTTTTTACAATTTGTTGAAACACAACCCTGTTCATTCACATAAACGGCACAAGATCAGATATGAAGAACACATAATTGCAGGTAAACACACAGCTGCACTTAAGGCGTTGATCGGCGCAAAAGCATCTTTAACTAGGCCTACGGCAGCACGGCATATAATGCTCCAACTTTGGGGAGGAAAAAAAAAAACCTCATGGCGAACATACAAATGATTTATTTTTGGAAACTAACAAAGAGCTATTGTAGAGGGATTTAATGTGCAGTGAGATCACCACATTTCTCTCAGCGACTTCGGCTACATTTTGCACATTGAAAGCTGTGTGTGAGCCAGCGGCCTCGTTAATTACGACGGCGGAGTTTCAAAGAGATTAAGGAAAAATAAATATCTCTCTATGGACACTCCAATTAGAAGAAAATCGCGAGTAAAAGAAAACACACATTGTTTAAGCACCTCCTTAATCATAAATAGCGACATTTCAGTGTTTTTTTTTAAAGATCTGATTGCATGAAAATCAATAACGCCATCTCCTGTGTTTTTGTTTTTCCCCCCCTTACTCTCATTTGTCATTCGCGGCATTTTAGAACCCCATGAAAATGAACACCTCTCACCATTACTCTTTGAGCAGCGAGACGTTTGCATTGTACTGTTTGAACGTTCCCATGCATGCATTGCTTTCTTATGACTTCCTCCCACTGACCAAAAACATGAGCGCAATGTTAAAATGAGCTGGAGTCCTTTCTAAGACCATTAAGTGAAGTTAACTTAACCCTTTCATATTGCCCTCATTGAAATTCAATTATTGTAGTACTGGACAATATATCTATCTATCTTATTATTAAGTATATATGTTTTTTTAAAGCGTATTCATAGTTTCATTAGATTTATATGGTGCCATTATATTCCATTCCATTCATCCATCCATTCCTTTTTCAAAAGCACTTTTCCTCATTAGGGTCGTGCGTGAGCTGGAGCCGATCTCAGCTGTCTTTGGGTGAGAGGCTGGTTGCCAGTCAGTTGCACTGCAGCATTGTAATCAAATGGCCACATTTATATTGAAATATAATCGAAGTAAATGGGCTAGAAAGATATGACTCAATCAGTCAAAGGGATGAAGTTGTTGTGGATTTTCAGTTCTTTGATATGTGACTTTGCCATCCAGTTGTGCTAATCACAGATTCTCAAAACAATACCCCAGGCACGGTGTGGTCATAAATGCTTCAGAGAGAAAGCGGGATAAAATGTTCCACTTTTTTTGTACAATGCGAAATTTCTCAGCAGGAGTCTTTGCTCAGGAGCAGAAAACAGAGGTTGGTTATGAGACCAAACAATGAGACAATGTGCGACCAGGCATCCATTGCATTCCACTCACAGATTCAAGACACTAAATTCACCAAATTGCCTCGTTAGAGGTGTTAAAAAAAACACTTTAACATGGCTAACATGACCACTGCATTCGAGCGAGCCAGTCATTAACATAACCTGCTTTTGGTTTATCTCTGACCTTTTATCACTTAGTGGAATTTCATATTTGGCTATTTGTTTAGGCCTCACTGCTTGGCCATCTTTGGGAAAACTCCTCATGCACACATTGTCAAGCCAAGTAGAAGGCCTTCCCCTCTGTGTGTGTGTGTGTGTGTGTGTGTGTGTGTGTGTGTGTGTGTGTGTGTGTGTGTGTGTGTGTGTGTGTGTGTGTGTGTGAGTTCATCTCCCGGTTTGCCTGAACACACACACACACACACACACACACACACACACACACACACTCATGCGGAAAGGGCGTGCACAGCCGCAGCTCTCGAAATAGCCTTTCGGTCCTCCCCACCTTAATTAAAGACGTTTCTAAAACCCTGATTTTAATTTTAGACCAGTAGCGTTCGGACCACTTGTGCACACACACTCACATACCCTGCCGCAGTTAAAATTGCACACTTTCCATATTTATACATCTGATAGGTCACATATAAATCTAAATCTGCAGACCACAAACCACACAGCCTCACTGCCTATAGCGCCGTCTGCTTTGCGAAGACGAGAATGCTTTATAATAAATGGGTGTGCATATCAAGTGCAGGCTCCGTTTTAGCAAGCCTCAAGGTTACACTAGTTAAAAGTCAAGCGCAAGTGAAGTATAACAACAAAAAGGAGAAAACTTGTATCCACACCTTACCTTTACCGCTCAGATCCTCGCCAAATTTGAATGGGTTCTTGAGCAGATTATGTGTGTAATCCTGCTAAACAACAACCCCCACCCTCCCCACCAACCCGCCAAAGTATTACACTACATGATGATATGATTTTATATATTTTTGTAACAGCTCCACCTTGGCTGAGTTTTTTTGCTCTACTGTGTGCCATTTAGTTTGTTTTTGAAGTTATTACCCCCCTCCCCACACTTCGGGATGCAAATCAATAATCTCTTCCACCCCTCAGTGCGGTCTCTCAGAGGACTGACTCATTCGATCACAGTCCATGAAGACAAAAAATATTTTGCGTGCAATTACATGGATGCTCCTTCCCATGGCAAGTACTAAACAGGCCTTGTAGTCAGTCAGTGTTCTCTGTTGGTTGCGACAAGCCCGCCGGTGGCTCAGAGACAATGAGGACATTCAAATCTTGACATGCATTTGCTGCTAAAGTGCCTGTTGCGCTCAAGGGCATTTAGTCTCTCTTTTGCATTGAATACAATGACTCTCAAGAGGATGAGCTCAGAGCTGAAGGGGCTACCGCGACCTTGGGCACAGGTTGTATTTTTACAACAAAGGGGTAAGCAATTTGGACGTACCCGGGTGCTGAATAGTGCAGCGCGGTCTGGAGTCCTCTTCAAAAGTACTCATTGCAACAAAGATGACACAGCCACCTCCCGGTTTGAAAGATCCCCTGCTTGTGCTCCCACTCCGTCCATTCTGCAAGAGTCTGTAAGAGAAATGAGGACTCATCTGACACACTTTTTTTGAGGCCTGAAACCAATCATTGTAAACATCATTAACTGGGATGATAAAAACGCAATTTATTTGGAGATTAGCATCACGTAAGGCATAGCCATTTGGCAGGAAAAGCAACAACATTGTGCTGGCTTGGCACAAACATGCCAGCGTGATATTTATGTCCGTTTTTTTTTTTTTTTTGGTTCTACTCTAACTCACACATAGTTTCCCAAAATGACAATTTACTAGGCTAAAACTATAATCACCAAAAAGCCACACGGTGTCTGGCCAAACCTCAGACATCAGAGGCAAAATTAAACATGTTATCTTCCATCTAAATTCAACTGCAGATTGCTTCTTGTCTTTAAGTCGCGTGGGGATGAACACACACCAGTGACAAAGTGAAAAAAAGAATTCAGATAGTCATCTTGTTATCTCTCCATCTCACTATGCATGAATTATGACAATTGCATTTCAGATGATATTCTTAGTGGAAGCCATGATGTCATCATTTATGATGTCAGTGTACATCACTGTAGCTCAGTTCAGCAAGCATCGCTAGTATTTGCTTTTTCAGTAGCTTTTTGAGTCCTATTCCATATGGAGGAGCCTCTAGAAGGGGTCTTCGTGAAAAAAGAAGAATGCGAGAAGATAATAAATATTTCCACATCATCACTTGCACATCATTTACACTTGTGTCGCGAATACAAAAATGTTAAAATCTACACATGACTCATTTTCACATTATGATCTTATCCATCCATTATCCCAGCTGCTTAACTTAACAGGGGGTCGCGGAGATGCTGGAGCCTATCCCAGCTGCCTTTGGGCAGTAGGCGGGGCACACCCTGAACTGATTGCCAGCCAATCGCATGACACACGGAGAAAAACAACCATCCGCGCTCGCACTCACACCTAGGGACAATTTAGAGTGTTCCATTCAACTGCCATGCATGTTTTGGGAATATGGGAGCAAACCGGAGTACCTGGAGAAAACCCACGAGAGGCACAGGGAGAGCATGCAAACTCTTCACAGGAAGGCCCTGGGTCTCAATCGAACCAAGAATGAATTATTAATCGTGCACTAAATATAAATATAAATATTCCTGGGTCCAAAAGGGACCAGGCCACTGCTAGTTTACTTATACCTGGGTTGGGGTAGGGTTAGCTAACCCCAACTCTAACCCGAACCCAGGTATAAGTAACCCATAAATAGATTAGCTAACCCTAATCTATTGGCACAAGCATGTTATTGTGATATATATGTCTGTAAATAGATTAGCTAACCCTAATCTATTTATACCTGGGTTCTTTATATATTGGGTCTAGGATTTTTAGCGGTGGTCGACTGTAATAATTTTATGATCAACATTCTGTGAGAAGGAAAACATTTTCACTTTCCTATTAAGATTGGCGTAGTTTTTACATCTGCCCTGATTAGGACTTGAACCCCAGTTACTCACTGAGCAACCACTAACAGTTACATTGAGTTTACTTCAACTTCAGTTCACACGGTGACCAGTTTCAGCGCTTCAGCCCGCCTAAATCTAATCTCTCACCCAATCTGCTGTGTCATACTATTTAACCCAGCCTTGGGTAAAAGTAACACAATCAGCTGAAAAGCCATAGTTACCCAGCCAGTGGGTTCGGAAAACAATCCAGCATTTTTTTTTGATTGTGTGTGTTTCAAATCTGAAAAAAATGAGTTGGGGTTCAATGTCCTAAAGTGGATGCCATTTGGCCTCGAAGGTTGAACTGTATTTCATAACTCAACTCAGCTCTACAGTGTACCTCATAATAAATTCTGCAATGTTCAACTCTGGCGAAATGTATTTCACTCATGTTTTTTTTCTCATCCAATAAGCACTGAGCATTTAGATCCATCTTTGGTTTGGCAACCCTGTATTGTTGATTCACCATGTCTGTCCTCATTACTTGGAGTGCAAAGTGTGTGATGTATACCTATTTATAAAACTAAGTATCTTTTTCATCTGCGGTGCACTTGAAATAAGACGGGAGGAGAATAAAAGCAGTAAAAACGTGGACGGCGCTTCGTAGAACGTTCTGAGCCATAACATACACAAATCAAAGTAGTCACGCAATGCAGGCCTGGATCGCTTTCACCAGACCTGAATCACCTCTTCGGAAACTTCTCTTATTTACAAGAGCGTAAGCACTACTGGGACACAGGCGCTGTTGTGCATCATGGAGTCAGTATGCTAATTAAAACAAGTTTAATTCAGCCACGAGACTCTCATGGAAAAATCACTCTCATTATCTGGCTCCCATTGGTCTCCCAATTCAGGCTGCTTTTACGGCTCTTTCAAGGGTTTCGCTCTTTCACCTCACGTGTGGTCCTTCGGTGTAAAGACCAAATCTGGAGTTAAACGGTGTTTACATAGCGGCCAACTGGCTTGTTTTGACACTCTTTATTAGACTAGAGCTGCGCCGCTTTGTCTGTGCTGAAATAATTCCTGGGGGGTGCTGTGTTTAGGTGTCATTATCTTCACGCTTTATCCCCATATCGCATTTTACGGTAGAAATTTTCATCCATCCATTTTCTGTAGCACATCTGAACAAATAACGGTTAACACCTATGGATAATTAATTGAGCTTGTTGTTGTTGTTGTTTTTTATTTTTGAAGCAGAAATTGGAGCCCATAACCTCTCACCTGGGAAGCAGACATGCTAACCGCTACGACATTGTGCTGCCAATTATCCTGCATAAATCGCCCACAAAAAAAAAAAAAAAAAAAAAATCTCATTGAGCCCTTCAGCTGCAGAGCGCCACAGAACAAAGTACAGTGCAGCATGTCAAAATGTTTTAGGGCCACACAGGCCTGTTGGAGTACACACTTGAGACACTAATGCATCTCATTCATGTCCTGAAATCAAATAGCAAACCGGGATGGACCATTTCCTGTATATATATCGTACAATAAATAGTAAAAAGAGGAGAACTCTGTCACCAAACCTGTAGTGGCAGCAGGGAGGAGATCATCTTGTGTTTGGCTTTTCGACCTTCTGGTTGTGGTTTGGACGGGACACGCTTCTGCACTAGGTTGCGATCTGGAAAGCTGCTGCTGCTGCTGTTGTTGCTGCTGCTGTGCACCACACTTTGCAACTACACTATACACGCAATGACCCACAACCAAAAGCAGCTGTGGGGAAAAATTGAAAGGCAGCTGCAGCGTACACTACTGACAGGTATGCACATACATAGGGGCATGCAGTGTTGGCCACATGTGGAAGTGAACCATGCGACAGAATAACTCTGTCTCTAAGGACCTGGCTTTGAGAAACTAACAAATTAAGTCATGTAGAACATCCAAATTATAGATAAACAATACGGTGGAAAAGTCTTGCTGTTTTAGAAATGTAATGTGGACCATATACTGTATAGCCGTATATGAGATGCCAGCCAGTAAAGCACAAGCTAAAGGTCCCAATAAGATTTTTGGGGGCGGGCAATTGCATTGATAGCATAGTTACTCCAACACTTTGAGTCTTTCACCATTGTTTTCGTATTCAGTCACGCTCTTTGTGATTTTGGAGATGTTTGCTCTTCATTGGACTGTGACAGAAAATAAACTATAAATATTATGTATACATTTTTTTTTTGGACTGGTATAGGTCATTTCAGGTTGATTTAATTATACTTACATACTGTACAATTTTGATCTTATTTGAGAATGCTGACGTTTCTAAGGGGTATAGTCACAGAAATTATGTAAGGGGTTTTAAGGGTTGAGGGTTGAAATGTGTGACAGATGCTGTTCACCAGTTTCACCATGACATGAAAAACTGGCCTCAGTGGCTGTGGTGTTCCAGTGCTTTGGTCTCATGTGCATTTTGTGTAAATGGATTAGAAGAAGTCATTGAATGAGACTCTCTGAGATGAACCCTCACTCGTCACAAAGATGACATGGACTCAATTAGCTTGCAGGTCCTCAATATTTAAGTGAATCAAAGATGCTAAATACAGTGCTTAGTTGGTCTGGACGGCGTTAGAGCGTCTCTGTGCCATGTGTCGAACAGCTAATTCGATTAAATGACCCCATCTGCTAATCCGTCACAAAGCCTCATTTGACTCTTTTGAGGACATTTCTTCCATAGCGGTGTTTACCTTGTTTGGCCTCGTGTGTGTGTGTGTCAGCGGCCACCTGCCTGAACACACTGCTCCGATCCGTCTGCCCAATGGCCGTCCGGGAAGTGCTCTCTCTCCTAGGCCTGACCCTGGAAGTCGGCTTCTGAATAAACAGCTAATTGGCTGGGTTTCCTGTTTAGCCTAATGGGAACATGGACTATTTCTGTCTGTTTACAGAGGTCGGCCGCTCGCTTTCTCAGAGTTGCTCTCTTGATTGTTTCGAAGAGAACAATGTCCTCAATATAACTAAACATCACACACATGCACAAGGGTGTAAAGTCTGGACGTAATCAAAAATTCTGAGAATCTGCAAGTTTGTTGTCTGTTGGAGAGCTTCACGTAACTCATTTTTGTGTCTGTTATGGGCAGTCTGTCAGTTTTTTAAGCAGAGCCAAACTGTGATCGTCAGTCAATTTGTCCTCCGCCCCCTCCTAAAAAAAACTCATCATAGTCCAACAGATGAAAAATCCAATTTGATTAAAATGCTACATGGAGTGCATATATCAGTGTTTCTACATCAGGCGGTGACCACGCAAAGAACCTTCCACACACAAACTCTCACATATAGTTCACATTTATTTGCCAATCTGTTGACCTCTTAATTACAGCGAGAACACACTGATAAAATCCAATCCATGTAGGTCGTACTTCTACTTGTGTCTATAAGTGGTCAGCATTGTCATTGTCATCATTTCCATTTTCTTTTTCATCGTCTCCTTTTTTTTTCTTCTTCTTGGTTCATTGGCGGGTGACAGCTCTTTGGTGCATTACACCACCTACTGCAAAGCGTTTCCATACAGAATGTATGGAAGCAACCCTGCTTGGATTCAGCCCCGCAAACAAACACATAACATGCCCTGTTTTTGTCAATCGCCAGCAAAACGGGTGTCTGTCAGTGACGGACTGAGTGGTCTGTCGGTACTTGGCTATTCCACTGGTGGACGAAAACCCACCTCAGTCAGTGCTTAGTCCGTCATCTTTTCTTAAGTTTCCCATCATTTATCAATACTCTTTTGAGAGGCCCACCTCTGGAAAGACATATTTTGTGTGTACAGGCGCTAAGAATTAAACAACTCTAAATCATAAATGACTCACATGTTGGAAAAATACCTGTACAAACACTTATTCTGAAGAATGATCTCTGCTATACGTTGGTATAAATTCGAACCTTCTTCAAACGGTTTAAACCATATTTTCTTGTAGATGACAAAGCGCTGCAAAAGGTAATGCATACATATTGAGCCAAACATATGGCCAGTCATCTAACTAATGGTTTTTTTTTTTTTTTTTTGGTTTCACAATAAGATGAGTCAAAGGAGAGTCATCTGTACTTTAACTTGCCTGCATTGAATTAAATGGTGTGTTCCCTCACCATATGGGACTTTCTCCTCTTCTATCTGTTTTGAATTATTGCGCCAGTTCCGGACGTCTATAGCTTTCATCTTGGGGCTGCTTTCTGTTATAGCAATGATACTATGCTCAAAGTCAAGTGAGAGACCTTATGTCTTGGGAGGCAGAGGTTCAGATTCCGGCGACGTGCGTCATTTATCCGCGCTATGATGTCATTCAGGCCTTGTCCATGATATTATGATGGACTCTGGGACAACCTGTCCATTGTGTCATGGGTAGCAGTTGCCCCTCTGTTGTGTTGTGCGTGTTGACTGAAGAAAATTCTCCATAGTGATCCTCCTGCCCTCCGTGTGAGCCTTTTAAATCAAGTGTTGCAATTGACACTGCAGTGTGACACTAACCCCATTTTCTACTCTCATATTTCCAACCAATTTCAATTTGATGCAAAAATGATGAAGACTTAAGCATTGTTTTAAAATATTAGAATTACTATTGATCGGATTGGCAACTTTCCAGTTAAAATGTGCATTTTAGCTCTTGGTAGCTTGACTGAATATGTTACGTGGAGGATCCACAGATAACATCCATCCATTCAGTTTTTTGTTCAATTCGGGCCATTAGGGTCACGTGTGTGCTGGAGCCTGTCCTATCTGACTTTTGTCTTGAGGCGGGGTGCAACCCCGGATTGGTCACCAGCCAGCCACACCCCCCCCAGTTAACAGATTTGATGAAATAGGAAGGTGACTAAATCACAAAATGTATACGCATGAAACATGAACGTTTTATATTTGCAAATGAAGTACGTCTGAGCTGCACATACTGTCTGGACCGATGCACAGCAACACATGTTCACACTCAGTTTTTGCATCCCCAAGAGCGGGTTGTAAACACTGTTGCCAAACATAATAAAAGTTGTTCACTTTTGCTTGCCTTAAAGCAGCATTGCTGGAAGCGGTTGGAAAGCAAGCATCGCCTCACCTTGAATAAAACCTTCGTACATGTTGCGATCGGTAGTCATTTCTGCAACATTTATGTCGCAGAAGATAATTGCAGTGAGTTGTTGAAAGGCAAAAATGATTTTGCTTACAAGATACTTTTCTTCCTGGAGGAACATTTGTGGAAGGGAAGGAGTGAGCGCTGGCCAGTTTGTTCCAGTAAACCGTAGCTGCATGATTTAATCAGGTCATTAACTGACTTTTTTTATTGATGTGGCAGGAAACAAGTGGGGGTGGTGGGGGGGTTCACAGACTGTTCACAGCCAGATCCCCTTTAAAAGTGCAGCCATGGCTCGACTGTCTTGATTAAGGCACATTTAATGTCACAAACACCCCATTAATCGTCACGTGGTACGGAAGAAAATGTTGTGAAACTTAAAAGGTGTGTTAATGGCGGCGCTAGTGACGGCCTCCTGCGGCGAGACACCACCAGGCAGCGTACTGGGCTATAAACCCGCAAAACTGTCAACAAGCTTGTGTTCAACGATGCAAACTGGAATATCACTCTGTCAAGGTTGAACTATTGGAGTATATTTGTTTTCGTCAGTCGCCGCGCATCATGGCAAGCAAGCAGTTTCTGCAATGACAAGTGTAAAAGACACTTATGTTAACTAGCATAATAAGGTTATTATAAGGATTAGTGGACTTTACATCCAACAGTACATCCAGCCAGGTTGCGACTTACACCATGAAGAGAACAAATGTCCGCACCATGTATTTCTTTTTTTCCTTTGGTCCAGACCTGAGCACAAAAGTAAACATAAACAACACATTTAACTCAATAAAATATAACATAACGTGAGGTTCATGGAGGATGACCATACCATGTTCAATTCTGCAGGGAGAGGAAGCTTAAAAATGTGACTAAACCTTCAAGAAGAGAAAAGACATTCCTCTGGGGCTGTACCTGTATGTTGTTGTTGTTGTTGTTATAAATAAATAAATAAATGATGGAGGAGCACTGTTTTTGTGTTAGCGATTTACGGATTAACATGTTCACCCTGAGTTTGCATGTTCACCTCGTGCCTGTGTGGGTTTTCTCCGGGTGCACCGGTTTCCTCCCACATTCCAAAAACATGCATGGTAGGTTGATTAGACGCTCATTTAGCCATAGTTGTGACTGTGAGTGGAGTCACGCAGTCACTGGGAGAATAAACCCCACACACAAAGGAATCGAACCCTGCACCTCTGCATTGTGAGGCCAACATGCTAACCAGTCGACCACCGGGCCACCTGGAAAGTTGATATGTTTGTTTGATTTAGGCATGGCAACTTTATTCATGGACCGCATTTCATAAAGTAATTTAACATACAGTATAATTTAAAGTACAACAATTAAAAGCATTTACAAACAAAATAGTTGAAGACATTTGTGAGCAATGTAAAAAAATAAAATAAAACTACCGTCCTAAACATCATGAACAGAACATACAGTGCATGAACATGAGTTTGGAAAAATTATGTCAAAGATGCTGTGAAAGACGTTAATTATAGGTTTGTGAAAAAAAGCATTGTTTTTAATCTGGCTTTAACTCTGAACCTTACAACTTCAGGCAGAAGGGCTCACCACCATAACACTGTGCTGCATGCCAAAAGTTCCAGCATGACTCACACGTTAAAAGAGACAATAAGCTGCTCTATTCACATTTTTAGCCAAATATGTAACTGGTTCTTGTTCTTCATGTGCTTTGGTAGTGTAATACAAAATTGAAGAAGGTGCCACAAAGAGCCCTCTTTTGGAGCCCAGCGCAAGTCTTAACTGTGTGCGTAGATGGAGTGTTGAAATGGACGTTTGCGCCATTGTGGGAGTGAATACAACTAATTTGCTTCCTGACCAGTGGAAACCGCTCCTCTCTATCCATTTAAATTCATTGCAGAGAGGCGCATGCATGACCTACATGCCATAAGCAGAAGTGACTTGCTGGAGTCCATGCAGGAGATCGATGCGTCCAATGTACGTTTCTAAGAAAGAGTTGGCCACCATGAAGTGGGCACTTGGACTCTGCCTTCCAGCCTCGATCATGCATCTTTGTGTTACACCCCCCTCACCCCCCCCCCCCACACACAGACTTCCCCAGCTGTAAATAATAATAATAATAATAATAATAATATTAATAATGTGTTCAATAAATTGATTTCTACAATGACTCAGAGGATTCACGGCATGCTGTTGTCATATCTCTGAATGAAATACAATGACATGCACCTCACACAGCAGAGCTCAGAATTTCCCTGCCTGCAACTCGATCAAATCCTCCAAATGGAGATACACCACCTAAGCCACAACTTAGACCTGCTTTTCATAGATTAGTCTACTTTCAGTCACTAAATGTTCAGGTGCGCTGAGGCGTATAAAAGAAAATGGCCCAGATCCGCCGGAATGCCCCTCCTATCACAGCGTGGTCTGCCAAATTCCCAGAAACTATAAACTAAACTTGCTCCGGCACAAAAATGAAGATGTGCCAATGTGCTCTCGACGAAAACAGACCCCAAAATGTTGTCTTTTTCACTACTTAAGTCTTGTCTACCTTAATGAAGCCAAAGCAAACATCCTGTTCATGGAGCCCGCCCACACTTCCTCCAGTCAGCACCATAAGAGTGTCATGTAAGTCCCATCGCCTGCCACTTGGACTTCACTCTCACATTGTGACGAGTGAAGAGCCTTGTTGACTCTAAATGTCCATTTCCCATGATCCCATGCCACTTATCCCAGCCTCACTTCCAGTGTGTCTGTGCAGTGATAAGACTACCGTGTACAGGCGAGCGAGGGAAAAGACCAATTGAACGCAGCCTGTGTCGCCATGTGCTTGATGCGGACAGACTTCCTTTTTGATGGACAAAACGCATGCAAAATGATGATCAGGATTAGCATTCCGCATATAATCTTGATGTTCTTTTCGGTCTTTCATTGGAACTATCCAGCCTGTTGTCTACTCAGGGTTGTATCACGAGTGACTGTTACATAGGCAGTTGACTCTGCTCCTTGTTGCGTGCGGCTTGATGAAACCTGACTTCCTCCTCTTTCACGAAAACAAATGTCATCAGAATAAAATGTATTTCAATGAATCCTCAAAGGAATATTTATCCTCTTTTTTTTGTGTGTGTGTGTTTCCTTGCAGAATATTGAGCCACAACAAAATCAGGGTCCTGAACAATGGCTCCTTCTTTGGACTTAATGCCCTGGAGAAGCTGTGAGTAGCTCATCAATCTTTATCAATAACCAGCCTGGCATGTGTATTGCGTGTGTAGTTCACCATATGTGTGAGCTGCTATTTCACTTTGAGGGCCTCTGGGGAGCAAATCAGACAGGATATGATGAGGACTGAGCAGCTCTTGTGTGCTTCCATTCAGTGGGCTTGAGTCCAGTAAGGAGGATGATGATCCTCTGCTCTGGCTGGATGTGCATTCGTTCCACTGACACGTTCTCATAGTTTCACCTCAATCATTCTCAGTCAGGTAAATCCCTCGTCATGGGAGGCTGTCAGCTTCGCCTCCTTTAGGCATTTTTAGTTGCGCCGTTATTTCTTTCGATGAGCAGTCAGACAGCTGACAGGCAAGTGAAATAAACAGTAGAGAGATTTTTTTGGGCCTTGTCTGATCTCCGAGTGGGCTGAGCCTCCTCACTCATTTCTAGCAGATCAAGGTATGATACAATTGTGTAATTGTGCCGTAGCCTGCTGTTTATCCAGCCATCCAATTTCTAGAGCACTTGACCTCATTAGGGTCATGTGTGAGCGCTAGCCAACTCCCCAAAGCAACAATAAATAGCTTGTAAAATCAGTACACCTCTGCATAACATAGTATACTTATTGATATTAAAGAAATATTTATAAGGCCAAATTTAATGGTATACATGCTTGTAGAAGTAAATTTTGAAGTAATTAACATGACTTAATACTGTATACTAATAGATTCAAACATGGAGAAGTTAGGTTAGTTTATGAATAACAATACAGTAAACATATATATATATATATATATATATATATATATATATATATATATATATATATATATATATATATATATATATATATATATATATATATATATATATTAGAGCTGTCAAACGATTAAAATATTTAATCTAATTAAAAATGCAACTGTCATAATTAATTCAAATTAACTAAAAAATTAATCGTGATCACTCACGCATTTTTTATCGTTTCTGAATTTCCTTTTATATTTTTTGTCCTATTTTTCCCCATTTTAATGCTCTCATCAACATGGAATCATGAATCAGTTTTCTTTGTGCAAAATGCAAATATTTACTGAAATAACAATTTCGATTTTCAATTTTACTTGAGGCGGCCCGGTAGTCCAGTGGTTAGCACGTCGACTTCACAGTGCAGAGGTACCGGGTTCGATTCCAGCTCCGGCCTCCCTGTGTGGAGTTTGCATGTTCTCCCCGGGCTTGCGTGGGTTTTCTCCGGGTGCTCCGGTTTCCTCCCACATTCCAAAAACATGCATGGCAGGCGGATTGAACACTCTAAATTGTCCCTAGGTGTGAGTGTGGGCGTGCATGGTTGTTTGTCTCTGTGTGCTCTGCGATTGGCTGGCAACCAATTCAGGGTGTC